>VZRX01009719.1:0-126357 GCA_013398075.1 Notiomystis cincta | reverse complement strand
CCCGAGAAAGCACAGGACCGTCCCTGACAGCCGCACCATGTGCCCGACAATGTCACCAAATGTTTCTTGGACTCTGCCAGCCTTGGTGCTGTGACCACTGCCCTGAGGAGCCTTTTCCAGGGCCCAGCCACCCTGTGGGTGAAAAGTCTTCTAATATCCAGCCCAAACGTCCCCTGATTCAGCTTAATGCCATTTCCTTGAGTCATGGTCACGGGAGTGAAGAGATCATTACCTGCCCCTCCACTTCCCCTGGTGAAGGTATTGAAGAACACAATGAGCTCTGACCTCGGTCTCCTCCAGGCTGAACAAACCGAGTGACTTCAGCCACACCTCATAAAGGCTTCCTCCCCTGCAGACCTTCCCCTTCCTCCTGGCCCTCCTCTGGATGCCCCAAACAGCACAGAGTACCCAAGGTGGGGTAAGCAGGCTTCTTGGTGAAGAACTTTTCTCTAATATCCAACCTAAACCTCCCCATACACAATGTCAGGCCGTTCCCTCGTGTCCTGTCACTGGTCAAAAGAGTGCAGAGATCAGTGCCTGCTCCTCCTCCTCTTCTCATGAAGTTGTGAACTGACGAGGTCTCCCCTCAGTCTCCTCCAGGGAGAACAGACCAAACCCTTCTCATACAGGTTCCCCTCAAGATCCTTCACCAGCTCTTGATTTTTATATGACAAAGTCACTGGGCTACTAGCCAACATATCTATATGGATTTTTCTAGTTCAAAAAGAAGTACATAATCTACACTACTCAATACCATTTTAATGTAATTTACTTTCTCAAGGCATAGATATAAATTAGGAATATTTCTCTTTTAACTGGATAGTCTTGTTACGTATGTTTAATTCTGAAATTACTGAAGTTTTTGAGATATAAAAAACCCTACATCCCATTGTTTATATAGCAGGATGATGTTCTAAGATTATTTTGTTTAGGAAGTAAAAAATTCAGTATACAATAACATTTAAGCTTTTTAATTTCATTAAATTGTATTTTTATTTCAGTTTTGATTAGGTTTTGTCTGCATGGATGATTTTTCTGTTCACAATAGCATTTTAAGGCTGCTTTATTTTTATTGAAACATGAGGTAACTTCCCTCTATTCCAGGGCTATTATAATGAATTCACTTTTGTCTAAAGTGAAAGAAAAAATACTGCAAACATTTCAGGCACAAAGCACATGAGGATTTGGAGAGGCAATGACAGTTGATAACATGCTTTTATTTTGAATCAGAATAACAAACCAGAAACTGGATATCTCCTAAGAATCAGGTTGCCAGGGTGCAGTGGGGGCAGCAGTTCCTGGCAGGTGAGTCAGTGAGCCAGAATCCAAGCACCAAACCACAACTCCTCAGCCAGGCCCCAGCTGCACAGTTCCAGGTGAGGGTGCTGGACAGGGCAGCCTCTGGACAGAGATGGCAACCAGATCTAGGCAAGGCTCCTCATCACAGGATAAATCCCTGCTGGTGAGGGGTGAACCTGCACACCCTGACTGGAATCTCAGCCAGTGACTGTTTACCAGGGCACACAGAGCAGCGATCACCAGTTACATCCAGAGTGAAGCAATCACTTCGGGAAGACCACAATGAGACATTTTGATTGAGTAAAACCTTTCAGTTGCAGTAAAGACAAAACAAGAGAAAACATCTGCGTGTTTAAGATGAAGATACAGTAATGTATTGGTACAGAAGTAATGTCCAAAATAAGAAAGATATAATGAGGCTTTTTCAGCTCATGAAAGTCTTTCCATCCACATTGGTTAGAAAGTGAAAAAACCCACATTTTTTATAGAACCATAGAGCATCTCAAGTTAGAAGGGACCCATAAAGATCATCAAGTCCAACTCCCTGCTCTTTGCAGGACTGTCATATAACACTAAACCATATGGCAAAGAGCACTTTTGCCTCCTGTAATGAAAGTATCAGTAAATAGAACACATTCTTGCAAAACAGCTTAGGATTTTTCAGTAAAAAATTACTTCACACATGCTGACCAGTCCTGCTAACTTGAACTGACCTGTGAATCAGCATGGAATGAATACAGCTCCCCCTCCTTTTCCATGTTCCCAGCACTCCCCAGTGTGGAAGCATGAGGAGTTGCTTGTCACTGGGAAACATCAACACAGCTTCATACGGCTCAGAAGTGATGGGCAAATGAGGCCCGTGCTTGGCAATACGGCTTTGCCAACAAGGTGAGAGTCCTTCCTGTCTCTAGGCCACATTTCTGTCTCATGGAGTCTCTCTGTTGCACGTTTACCAAGCAAGAGGAGCACTGTGAGGCATTTTGCTTTAGTGAATGATAAGGGAGAAACACTGCTGCCTGCTGGTATCCATTCTGAGAGCAGTTTGTGGTGTGGTTCCCTGGTGTCTCCAGTGCAGCCCAGGAAAGGATCCTTTGGCCCTGCTGGGGAGCTGGTAATTATAGAATTATAGAATGTGCTGAGTTGGAAGAGACCCACAAGGATGACTAAATCCAGCTCTTAGGCCTGCACAGGATAGCCCAAGAATCCCACCATGTGCCTGAGATCATTGTCCAAATGATTCTTGAACTCAGACAGGCTGGGTGCTGTGACCACGGCCCTGGAGAGCCTGTTCCAGTGCTCAACCACCCTCTGGGTGAGAAGCTTTGTCTTGATATCCAAGCTAGGAGTAGGTGAGGGCAATGAAATAGAAATGGCTTGCATTGGGTCCCCAGATGTGTTTTTCAGCTGTGTGGTTTCCTTAAGCAGCCATGTCATGCACTTTGTGCTCAGAAGTCACTATCTCCCTAGTTTGCTACATTCACCCCCAATGCTTTTATTCTTACCCTATTCCAAAACTCTGTCCTCTTTCACTTAAAAATAACATATTTAACAGATTTAACAGAAATTGTCAGTGGTTAAGGACTAAGCTGCTTCTGATGCCCAGCATGCTAAATAAATTCATGGTCATGAGGTGTCTGCTAGACCCTTAGTGCCTTTGGCACTTCCTTGTGAGCTTGATTTCCTATCTAGGTTTCTAAAGAAGTGAGTTTTGTACCTTCCTGTGCCAGCCAGGCTCTTCCAGACTAGCATTGTCTGCTCATCAGGAGCAGCAGAGAGCAAGAATCAAGCTTCCTGCAGCAACACAAACTGAGCCATACTGGCTATCAGTTTTCTTGTTCAAATGAGATTTTGGGGTGTAACTGCACAAAGAGAGGTACTTTGCTACTACTTCAAGTGGAAGCCTGACCAAGGTAGTGAGTTGTGCTGTGTCCCACATCCTTTTCTTGCATGGATTTGTGGCTCCATGTCCCTACCCCTTTTGCCACAGAGTAACACCAAATTAACTTTTTGATGCAGTTTGATCTTGTGAAGTCCAGCACAGTTGCAGAGCTTGTGAGGTGAGCAGGATTTGAACAGAGGTAGAGGGCTGCTCAGTGTGGCCATTCTTCACTGTTAGGTAATATTACCTCCTACTTGCTTCCCAGCCAGTGACATCCCAAAAGCAATCAGGAGTTCAGTACTCTTGACCCTCTCTTCTGTTTTCTTAATATTGTCTGCATTCAGTGGGCTGGAATTTCCAGTGGTTTTAGCCATGTTAACTCCATAGCATCCATCTGTGCTCCCTGTGCTTTAAACATGGTGCAGTTATTAGACCCAGCCTGTCCAAGGCTGGAACAAAGAAGCCTTAAGTCCCTTCAAGAAATCTCTTGGTCAAATGTTTCAGTATGGGAAGAGCCAGACCTGATCCACTGCTTCTGTTTTCTCCTACAAAGGCTGTGACAGAGGCAGATGCTGCTCACAGAAGGGATAATATGTCAGAGTTACTGTAGCCATGAAATGGGTGAGAGGGGCCACTGACACTCAGGGCACTTTCAGAGAAATAATCCATATTCTTACCCACCCTGAATGCTGCCAGCACCATGACTGGTGAAAACTTGTTGTGCTAGTGCAGGCAATGACTTTCCTGGGCCCTCAGGGTATGGAAAATTTAGAGTTTGGTGCAGCACACTCACACAGTCTTTCAGGCCTGCATCTGCAGAACCTATCTGCACAGCCTGTCAGTTGGCAGTGTGACTCAGCAGCATAGGGAAATTCAGTTTTGGATGGTGAAGTCAGAGCCTGGTGGAGCCCCAGGCTCTGAGTCACAAGAAAGCAAATGCATTTGACGTATGCAGGATGTGAATGAAAGTCCCCAAATCTGGATGTTCCTCAGGACTTAAGAACAAGCACCCTCAGGACATATGCTGGTCTCAGATGGTCATGCTTTCAAGTTTTTGCTCACTGAGGTGCAAGTAGTGCCCCTTCCAGATATTTCTGCCTTTTACAGTTTCTGTGCAATTACAGCATTGCTCTTCTGGATACATTTAGGTTTGATGTCATTGTAGTTGTCCAAACAGGTTTTCATTCTGATCCCACAATGTTTGCAAAGAGGTGATGGAAGATCCTTGGTGACTGAATGATGGGACAGTGTGTGTGTATGGCAGGGTCTGTCCACTTGCGGTGGCCAGGCAGCTTGTAACAACTCTGATGCTACCACATGTTGAACAAACCTGTTTTCAGCCTGAAAGATTGTGCCTGGGAAAACAGCTGCTTGCAGTAAGGCTAAATCTTTCTTACCTAACATTCTGAGTATCCTTCTCTCAGCCTCTCTCTGCCTGCAGAGGAGCTCTGGAGGAATCTGGTGAGGAGTGAGTGTCTCTCAGAATCCTCACTAAAGGCCTTAATTGTAGCCACCCTCCATCCTGGCTGCCAAACTGCAGAAGTCTTCTCAGTGAGGCCACCTTTGTCACTATCTAAGAAGGAGACAGGGATGATGTAATGAGGTTGATTTTAATCTATTGCTTCCTTGGCTTTCTTTGAAACAAATCTCCATCTCACCATTTATTTGGGAGTAAAATATGAAGTGAATATCCTTCCCCCACCCCTGCCTTGCACAAAGTTGACCCTCTGTGTCTTCTGTGTTAGCAGTGTTAATAATCATATAAATATCTATTCATGTAGTTCTTGACAGCCAGTATGGCTTCATAGCATAGATCAGGTTGTAGATTTAGGCTTTTTGTCTGTTAAAAAGCTTGTGACAGAGTGAACAATTCTCTCCATTCATGTTGGGGGTATATTTAATATATGCCTTGGAGGTATGTTTAATAATAATAATTGCTGTGCACAGGACTTCATCTTTATACTGATTCCCAAAGATGAGCTAATTGGTCTGCACAACTTACCAGTGGGTGAACCCTTACAATTTATCTTTGGGATTATTAAAGATAGGAAAGCCTCAACCCCTCATTCAGCAAAGCATTTGAGATTGTGCTTCATTTTAAACATGTTTGGGAGTGAAATACCTATTTAAGTGGGCTTAAGATCCCAGCTACCTGGGTGGGGCAAGAGCCCAAAAGCTTCCTATTTATTCTGGACCAGGATAGATTCATGCTGGAAGATAATAAATGAGTGAGCATTGCTGCAATGGTCTTTCTCTCACAGCCCTGATTATGTGCCTGAGGTAATAACATCATTAGTAATAATATTGAAGCCAAAGCACCAGTGGTTTTAATGCAGTTTGTCACTGACTGTAGATAACTATTTGAGTAACTTAGAGTGGTGAAATCACATCTTCATTGTTTCTGTTCCTTCTGCTAACTGCTGTAGAATTGCACTTTACAGTTGCATCATAGATGCAAGGTATAAGTGCCTCTGACTGTATATTTTCTTAAAGGTTTCCTGTCTGTCTGCTCTGGAGCTTTATGAACTGGAGACCTGAAATTTCTAAATGTGCTGAACAGAGCCATGGTACTCTGAGAAAGACTTCCCATATCCTAGTGGTTTTACTTTAGTTAGTGTCTCAGGCTTGTCTCCATTTGGGAAATTTCTCAGCATGATTTAAACTGTCAGTGTTGCTGATGGTGCATAAATGGAGAGAAATAGACAATAGAAATAAAATTATTTGCTACTCTCTCCCTTTCTACCTTGTTCCTGTCTAGACTTTTAGAATCATAGAATCATAGAATATGCTGAGTTGGAAGGGACCCACAAGGATGATTGAATCTAACTCCTGGCCCTGCACAGGACCATCCCCAAGAATCACACTGTGTACCTGAGAGCATTGTCCAAATGATTATTGAACTCAGGCAGCCTTGGTGTGGTGACTGCTCCCCTGGGGAATCTGTTCCAGTGCCTGACCACGCTCTGGATGAAAAGCTTTGTCTTGATATCCAGCCTAGATCTTCCCTGACTCAGCTTCATGCTGTTTCCTTGTGTCATGTCACTGGTCATGAGAGTGAAGAGATCAATACCTGCCCCTCCACTCCACTTGTGAAGACACTGAAGGCCTCAGTGAGGTCTCCCCTCAATCTCCTCTTCTCCAGGCTGAATAAACCGAGTGGCCTCAGTCACTCTTCATAAGGCTTCCCCTCCAGGCCCCCCTCCCTCCATCCTGTGGTCCTCCTTTGGGTCCTCTCTGATAAATTAATATAATTTTATATTGTGTTGCCCAAAACTGCACACAGTATTCAGGGTGGGGCCGTGCCAGTGCAGAGCAGAGCAGGACAATCCCTCCCTTGCCTGACTGGTGATGCTGTGCCTGATGCCCCCAGGGCACAGTTGGCCCTCCTGGCTACCAGGAGGCTACCAAATTGCCATTGTCCAGGATCCCCAGGGCCCTTTCCTGTGGCACTGCTCTCCAGCCTCTTGTTCCCACTCTGTACATACAACCAGGGTTGCCCCATCCCAGTACAGAATCTGGCCCTTGTTAAACTTTATACAGTTGGTGATTGCTCACCTCTCTAGTTAGTCCAGGACTCTCTGCAGGGTCTGCCTGCCTTGGAGGGAGTCATCAGCTACTCACAATTCAGTATCATTGGCAAGGTTACTTAGTATTCCTTCGAATCCTTCCTCCAATTTGCTGATGAAGATGTTAGGAGAACTGGGCCAGGAATGAAGCCCTGCAGAGCCCCACTAGTGACAGGTCCTCAGCCTCATGCTACCCTGTTCACTGTTTTTGTGCCCAGCCCGTGAGCCAGGTGCTCACCCTTGCATAACACAGTTATCAGCTGTATGCTGGACATTTTGTCCAGAAGGATACTGGGATGCCTTAGTGTTTATTAACACTGTGCTCTAATGAACAGAGCTAATACCAGGTTCTCTATAGCTGTGGAAATATAACCTGCCCTGGGGCCAGTTTTTTACCTCATTGGAATCCCTTATTTTCTGAATACCACCTATCATCTTCCTCCTTCTTGCCTTTGTATTATTAACAGGCTGGAAAGGACACAATGTCTAACATTCATTCTGTGCATCACTGGTACAAGCAGCACCTGAACCCGAGCACCCCCCCTCGCCTCTGAAACTGAAACTGAAAACTGATGTTTGCCACAGATTGTGGTACAGCCTCTGGGTAAAGGTCACTTGCATCCTTGCTCTGACCCAAGCCCTGAAAATGTGGCCTTCTCCTCCTTGGACTCCATCAAGCCATGCCATGTATTTTCAGATGTGCCTGTGTGGCAGGAAAATTCAAAGAAAACTTTGCCAGGGAGATCTTTTCTGTGACTCATCTGTGCTAGGAGGGGAGAGTTTCTTTTTCATGTCTCAGCTGGGAGCGGTCCATCCTCCAGTTCCTCGGCAGGCCAGTTTCTGACGTGTTTCTGAGCTGCTGCGCTAACGCAGCGTGTGCGGGGCCAGAGAGGGAGGACTGTGCTCTCTGTCAGTGATTTCAGGGGAATCATCCTTTTTTTAAATATGCCTTTCTGTCTCCCTCCCCCACTTTCCTTTTTCCTCCTTCAGTGTTGCCACCTTGTAGTATTTTAATCAGAGGAAGCAGATATATCAAGGAAGTCAATGGCAGGGGCGAGGTGGGTGGGGGGGGCAGAGAGGAAGAGGAGGAAAATCACATCACAGCCCAGTCTGCCAGTGTAAACACTTGATGATTTCCTGTTATTGTAGCCTAAAATGTACCATGACATCATTTGCAGGCCTCCCAGAATCCCCCAGAAGGAGGAAAAGCCAGCATTCCCAGCCCGCCCCCAGCGTGAATCCAGGGGATTCAGACCCTATAAGGCAGTGAAGCTCTGCAAGCAGCAAAGATAGTGTTTCGAAAGCTTTCTTGTTCTTGGCAATGTGGAAATTTCACAAACAGGAAAAACTGCTTTTACTTTTCCTAAAGGGGAACCGTTTATGCCTCATGAAATATTAATGCCTTGAACTATGGTTACTTTAGAGGCAGAGCTGAAATACACAAAATGTTCTTAGCTGAGGACAAACACAGGGAAGCCCCTCACCAAAATCACATCAGTTCACCTTTACTAAGCATCTACTCTTTTATATACCCAGTTTCATTCCAAATCATTCTACATACAAGGCAGTTAACTCAAAAGCTGTGGATTATGTAAAAAAGTACAATATGAAATTAATTTGATAATTTAGAAAGGTGAAGCTAGCTCTCACTATAGCAGATATTGCCAGTGAAATGTTCTTCCTCCATTTCTGAGCATTAAATCAATTCCTGGAAAGTGAAGAGCCAAGATCTTTGGAGCCTAGATACACAAACTATCCTAGAATTTTACCAAACAAGATTTCTGCCTCAGTTACAGTTAATCCTGAATCACTGCACTTAGTCTGTAAGGAAGAACAGAATCAGGTTCAGAGACACGGGCTCTCATAATTTTCTGAGAAGGATAATAACTAGGCTGTTTTCACAGCACACCCTTCAGCTACAATCTCTTTGGGCAGACTTTCACATGACCACAGCGGGATATCTGCAAAATCAGGGTTTTTTTTTTCATAAACAAGGTAAAAAACTTCATAAATACAGTGCTGTGTATGTAATCATTTGGACTCATGCCCTCCCTTGCACACCTGCCAACTGCCTGGCAAACATCAGTAATTACAGTGTAACTTTTTGTTGCTGAAACGTGAGAAATCAGCGTTTTCACATTATATGAAAGGAAAATGAGACACAGATTAAATGAACCTCTGTTCTACAGAATAAAATGTATTGTCTTAATCTGAGTTTAAGCCAATCCTATGCCTCCAGATAGTATCAGAATATTAGATTTGTTTTACCATAAAGTAGATTTGAAAAGTCTGGAGAGTCAGCCTAGAGAAGAATACAAGCAAGTATAATAAATAAATCACACCTGATACTGACATTAAAAGGAAACAGAATGGTCTTGCAGTTCACTGGACAAAAAGTAAAATCATGTATAAATTTTGCTGGGTTTACTCTGACTTGGACTTACTGGAATACAAAAGTGGGCTGTTCCCCATGGGCTATTTTTGGACAGGAGAACCAAGCCATTCAATTCTTCACCATGCTGAGCTCTTTTCAAAGCTATATGTACAGGATGATTATCACTCACTAAGTAGTTTGCTCTTCATTCCCAGGGTGCAGCTGCAGGGTGCAGCACTAGGAACTGAAATGAATATAATGCCCAGCTGTGCCAGGACCCTGTATCCAGTGAAGTCTGGGTTCTCATGACAACATCAGGACCTGACATATTTATGCCCAGCTGTGCTGCAAGCAAGGCACCAGGACAAAAAAGTGCTCAGGCCCCGTTGTGAGAGCTGTGGGGTGTTGAGGCCTTGAATTAACTCCTGTTATTGTGTGTGTCATTAGAGGGCTGAGGTAATTGGGTGGGCTTGGCAAGGCAGGAGAGGAGATCCTTCTTCTAAACACTGAACTTGCCAGATCTAGCCTGCAGTTGTTCTGTCTCTGGGATTTTGCTGAGCCATGTGAAAACTGCACACAGAGGGGAGATGGCAGCAGGGCTGTGTACCTGGCAGAGGATGGGTGGCCACAGCTTTGGGGTCAGGGGACAGGTAACTGTGGAACTTTGTGAAGTGGGAATGTTCATCTAAGACACTGGTTTGTGCATTTCTGGGGTATTGGTCAGTTTTTGTGCAGGAAGAAGTCTGGGTCGTGTGCTGAGTCCCTTTTCACTCCCACAGCACAGGGATAACTTTCTACATGAGACTTCAATTCACTTGGTGGTTACATACTGCAGGCTGCTTCAGTGCTCTGCATGGCAGGCTTCCTTCAGGTGATTTTTGATACAGGTAATCTTTGCTGCTAAATGTTTCCCATTTTGGTTTTATGGCATAATGTGTTTCCTGGGTGTGGGTGAGATAAAAATGACACAATAGTGTGATGTAGTATGATTGGGATTTATGAGAACACTTGATCCCTTATGACAAATACAAAATTATGTAGAGAGAACATCAGAAAAGATGACAAAGGAGAACTGATGGAAGTTTAGGTTATGTTATATTTGGGTGAGGAGCAAAGTGTGCTTGATTCCCACTGGTTTGTACAGGATTGTCTCTGCTTATAGCCAGGGTAAATCAGCCTACAAAGTTTGACTCCATTTCTTAGTAAAAACTTGGCAAAATCAAAGTGAAAGAGAATGTGAAAGAGCAATCATTCAGCAGAACAGTAAAGCCAGATTTAGGACTCCAGATTTAGGATACTCTAAGTATCAGACCAGTAACAAATTGGTCTGGTGATATAAAGAGCCAGTCCAGAGGTGGCTCTTTCTTCCAGTTCAAATTTATTAAAATACATTACTGTATTTGTTTGTTCCAGGAAGACAGATCAGACATCACCTGTCCACATACCTATAGATTTATGCCAGATCAAATCTCATCTCTGCTGAAGTGTTTTAGCATTACAGCATGAAGTCAGCAAAACTAAAAATGCCCTAGCTAATCAGACAGAAATGTCCTGTCTGCTTCAGATGAAAAGTTTACTGTCAGCAATACAGAACTGTGTGAATCCAGTACTAATGTTCACAGAAACACAGCTTGTGTGAAATCAAATCTTCAAAAAGAAAATAAATACCTTATTTGTATTTCGTTGGTCTACTTCCTCTAAATTCTTTAAAATGGAAATTGCCAGAAAATTCATCTGAAGGGAAACTGGCCCTGTTCACATCTATGGTTTGGCATAGATTCAGGTAATTTGAACATATATTCTGTCCTCACATTTGCCCTTTTATGTTCCCTGAAGTCTACAGACAAGATTCACACAGCAAGTGGACAGATATAAAATTAATGCCAGGCCTAGGAAATGGTCCATGTGAAGTAACTTGAGAGGAACTTAGGGAAGGTGTTGACTTTTCAATCTTTGTAGTTTATTGGTTTGTTTTGGTCTGCTGTGGCCATGCAGAGGCCTGGGACTGAAGGAGCATGGCAGGCTGTGGCTGTGGGACTCATGCAGTAGGTTCTTCCCTGTAGGTTTTGAAGCAAGGGAAGGGGATGTCTGCTGCATTTCAATGCTAACAAGCAGAGTATGTGATGTACCATGTAGTACAGGAATCCCTCCAACCTACATCATTTCAAAACCACCTGCATCTTCATGGAAAGGAGGGAAAAGCCTGAGGAAATCAGAGATTTCTGTGATTGTTTGTGGTAGATGAAACTGCTTCCTAATTTCATTCTGTTTGAAGTAGGTGTCAGCAGTCTGCACATGTCTTCAAGTCACTGGTTTTGTCTGCATCCATGGGAGAAATGGGCCAAGTCATGTAAGGCTAGGGAATATCTTGGGAGATCAACTGCTCAGCAACCCAGAAAAGTAGGGGCCACTGGTTTTTTGACAGGTTTTATATGTATCTAAGGTACAGGATCTCCTGTATGGAATGAAAAAGACCAAAAAGTCAGGCTCAAGGCTTTTACTTGTTGTCTGTGTTGCTGAAATGAAATATTTACTGAATTGACATTGCCTGAAATCTTTACTATAAATTATATTTTTACTATTTCTTTACTATACTATACTATGTTTTACTGTATCTTCATTATAAATTGTGTCATTTTAAATATTGACTTGAGGACATGATGACCAATTATAAGAACAAGTTTGCTTCTGTGCTGTGCTCTACCTTGTTATTCTGTCCTACCTTACACCATCCTGTTCCTATACTTATTATGCTTCTGGGAGCATTCAGCTCCTACAAAGGCATCAAGTAATAGAGTTAGTAGAAAATAGGAATGGACTTTCAAGAAACCACCTAGTACATATTCCTGTCTTTAAAGCAAAGTTAACTATCCAACTTCATATTTTCTGGCAGTGCCAACCACACTGCATGAAAATTAAATACTAAGGTCAGCCAGTGGGAGCCCTTGGAGCTCTATGGCAAAGTGAGTTCAGTTTCTAATTCTGTCCTCCACTGTCTTTGCTGGTAGTGACAGGATGTGCATGCCAAGTCCAGGATGGGGCCTGTCCCAGTTTCTCTGTGTGACTGAAAACCTCTCTGGAGCAAACCAGCTCCAAACTCAAGCAAACTCATTGTGCTGAGGCTCTATCATCAGTGAAATTCAGGAAATATATATTATAGGAAGGGGAAAACTCCTGGGCTTGGGGATCTTCACAAAATATGTTTGGACTTAAAAAACTAATTTTTACATTAGGGGCTTTTATCCTTGTCTTTTTAACTCAGGAGATTTTCTTTTCTTAGGAATGAAGAAACAGAAATTGGTTAAGTGAGGAGAAAAAATTGTAAGACAAAGCAAAAAAAGTTATGTCTGTGTTTTAAAAGCAGAAGTCTGTGTTCCTTATGAAGACAGATGAATTCTCCTGAAAGAAGAACAGGCATATATGGGACTGAGTGTCTGCTTCTTTGTGTCTGATGTTGAAGACAGCAAGTTCTGTGACAGAGAATGGCCAAGAACTCAGTATGTATCTACATGTCTATATGTGTGTCTACCTATCAATCTGTGATCTATCTATCTATCTATCTATCTATCTATCTATCTATCTATCTATCTATCTATCTATCTATCTATCTATCTGTCTGTCTGTCTGTCTGTCTGTCTATCTATCTGTAATTCCTTTTATCCACTCACTTCACTTGTATAAATATCCTACGTGCCTTAATTCTCTGCATTTTTTGATCAGTTACTGAACACATGGTTACTAAACACAGGGTATCTCTGATCAAAAAACCTAAGAAAAAGAAATGATGTCATGTCTCATGCCTTCATCTCTCTGGGCTGGGTGGTGTTCTGTGTAGTGCATCATGTTTCACTGTAGGGAACAAAATGCTGGGTGCAGAGTGTGTGTGTAGAGTTAGGCTTGCCCAGGCATGCACATCTCCCTCAGTCATGTAACCCTGACTGCATATTACCAGGGTGGGAGGGAATTCCCTTCATCTGTGAGTGTATCAGCCAGGTACAGGGAGAGGTAGCATCAGCATTCCCAGATAGACTTCTGCTCTAGGCAGCTTCTGCACAATGAAGTTCTGGGTTTGAGCCCACTTCGTGTTCTAGCACAGAAATGGATGCAATACTTTACCTAGATGACATTGCCATGGGTCAGGGCTTGGTGTTCACCTTGAAAAAAACTGCTGTTTGAGCAAGAGCCGGGAGTAATGCCTTCGGTATAAAATGTTCCTGCATCGGAATAAAAATGGCTGGCAACTCCCTGTATATTTTTAAGGTTTCCAAAAATAGATCTAAGTCACAGGCAAAAATGAATGGAGCTGAGTCTTAAATGGAAAGAACTGGTAAAGGGTCATTTGTCTGAAATGGTTAGTGCTGAGATCATCTTCCACATTACATGCCACTACCTGGAAACATGGGCCAGTTTTCTTTTCCCTTTTTATGACTTTCTGAGCCCTATTTTCCAATGCATTGATTCACTTGACCAAGTTTCAGTACAGTGAGGAGAATTGACTTAATCTTAGTGTTGAGACTGAGAACCCCACCCCTGCTCTGATTCTGCTCTGTAGGAGCTGGAATGCCTGGAGTACAGAGTCAGCCTTGGAGTCCTGGAGAAGTAGAAGAAGGTTAATTATGAGCAGTTGCTCTGTGTATGAGGGAGAGAAGGTTTTAAAATCACAGTATCAGGTGAGAGAGAAGGTCAGGGACAATTGAGTGGGAGTGGGGGCTGGCTGGAGGGTTAAACCTCTGGGAAGATCCACTCCTCTGTTCCAGCAGGAATTTGATGTTAATCAGTGAAGCCTTAATGCATGGGTGAACCTAGGGCATTTTGTAGAGGGGAGAAGGAGAATTTTGAAGCCAACTCCAAAACTGCAGTTTGGTGCTAACCCCACCCATGTCTCCCAGGCATGTCCCGGGGCTGAGGGTGCCATTCTGGCTACATTTGAGACTTCTTCCTTGGTGGTTACTGTCCCCACAGAGGTGCCAGTAAATCTGCATGTCTCTCTGCTTCCTAACTTCTGTCACCCTAATTAAAATCTGTCTTGCTAAAAATGTCTGAACAGGTTCAGTAGGCACACAGGCAAGTCTGGATCATTTTGACAGGTAAACATGCCTATATTAACAAGTACTGTGGTGTAATAAGAGCAGATATGGAAAATGGAAGGGCTGCTGCTGAATATTTAATATTAACACTAAATGTGCTTCACAGTGAGATTGTTTTGGAGTTGCTCTGTTCTGGTCCAATTAACTGAATGCTTGCCAATAGCTGGAGCATGATAGGTACATTCCTGGAGCACACCCAAAAGGAATTCAGTTCACCAGGTATGAGACTGCATTGTGGGAAACAAAATGCACTGAATTAGGAAATTAACTTCAAAACCAAACTCCTGGTTTGAATTAAAAAGCTAATGTAAATGTGACTTGCTCATGCAGTTGGTGGCTGAGAAGCTGATAATCCCCAGGAGTCCTAGAGGTAGTGATAATGGGGATGTGTGAAAACATTTTAACAACCATTTGTACCCTGGTACAGGGTGTTTTTCTACATGTGCAGAGCGAAAATGCCAAATACATAACCCTGACTTTCCAGCTGTTCTCAACACCTATGCAACATGAGCACAGGGACATTTTCCAAGTAGAGGGATGTATTTTAGACCATTACTGTGCCTGATGACACAAAATACTAAGATATGAAGAATGAGACTCCATATTAATCTGCATCTGTTCTGCAGCTTTGCAGTTGGTGGGATTTGGATCAGACTACTGTGCAGTTTTTCCTTTTTTATGTATCATAGAGCCTGGACAAGAAAAAACAGCTGTTCTTGTCCTGCTATCTGCCTCTCTGGCTCTTGATGCTAGCAGTGCTCTGAAGTACTTGAACTGTAACACCACAAAAGACTTTAAAAATAAACTCCTTGCACTGACAGCTCCAAAAAAAATATCCAGGAAACAAGGCTCTTAAATTAAGAATTTAGATATTATGTAGATATATTTATTTTTAAACTATTAACATAAAATACAGAACTTGCACTGTTGCCTGAAGCCTTAAGATGAGAACTTTGTCATTCCCTTCTGAGATAGTCAATCTTATTATATTATTTTCATAGCTACTCAAAAGGAATATAAAATCATCTAGACACCCACTGACACAGCTTGTAGGACCAAGGAGAGCTATTTGCTAGTATCTGTTTCTGATCTAGAGGACGCTATTGCCTCCACTATCTCCTGTCATAACTGGATTTTGTTTGCAGCTGGAGGCTCCTGCTATTACAGCTCACTGTGAGTGTTGGTGACCCATATGCCTTTGGAAGGGGTTTAATTTTAGATAGTGAAACTGCATGACCTGAAAATCCCTTTCAGAAGTGGCTTCTCCCTGGTTCTTTCTCAGTAACTCTCAGTTTGGTCCTTCTTTGGACCTTTTCACCATCTAGGAATGATTCTATATACAATTACTCCTGATTATTAAATGCTGATACCTTCAGAAAACCCCAGTGTAAATGGATGCCTTCCAGCCAGGCTCCTATGCAGTGGCCACCTGTATCAGAGCCCCCTGGAGCCTGGTCCTCAGCCCCGGAGGTTGGACTGGCCACTCCCATTCTCTGGAAGGCACGGAAGGAAACGCCTGGTGGCTTTTGTTACAGCCTCCAAGTTCCCAATCTCTGAGTCAGAAAGGCAGTGGCCCTACATGGTCATCACACCAGTACCATCATCTTGGCTCCACACCAGCCATCTGAGAGGGAGGCAGAGCAGGAGAGAGGGGAAAGAGAGGGGGAAACTCCCAGAGAGCCTGTTTCTTTGGGGCACTGAAACTGTGAGGATCTGGGCTGAAGACTCCAAATCATGCCCCTTTCTGCAGCAAAGCCTACTAGTACTGCATGTAAACTCTTGGTGGTCTGAGCCCTACTGAATAAAACAATGCTAGACTTTATGTCTATAACTTTGAATTGTCCTGTTAAGAAAGTAAGGTGGATGAAGAGCAGAGCATCAGGTTTTGTTAGATTTTTGATATTTAATTATTCATCATGGTTTGTTACAGTGAGGCTTTGCTGGTCAAGACAGGTCTGGTGGATGTCGCACAGTTTTTGTGGACTGCCTGTTGAGGAACACATTTAGTGCAGGTAGCTCAGTGTGCAGCCTCCAGTGCAGGCTGAGGGCTGAGCTCTGGGACAGGAGGTCCTGCACTGGCACAGGTCCCTTGCACAGTGGCACAAGGACCTGTGGTGCCAGGCAGGTGATGGGACAGGCAGAGGCACAGCAGGAGCTGGTGACTCAGAGCACCCCAGGCTGTGGCCAGCACAGACTTCGAGGATGTAAAAGCGCAGGGAGTCTTTTGTTCACGGGCCCTCCCCGGAGGCACCAGGTCAAACTGTGATTCTGTTGCTGCACCATGATAAAATTACTTTAAAGAACCAGAGGTCTGAGAATCTGCCTTGGGAAACCTGGGGTCAAGCTGGTAGGGAAAACTTGTCTGACTGTCTGAGAGTGGGGTGTGTAGGGAGTCAAGTGGGGCCCCTACGAGGTCACTGGAGCTGCCTGTCGAGAAAGGGCTTTGGTCCCAGCACTGAAGCCTCTGATGAGAGGAGTGTAACTGCCAGAGTGGCTCCTGAATGGGCAGATAGGAAAGTTCCCTTAGCATGCCTCGAGGGAGTAAAATGCAATGGGAAATGTAGGGGTTTTTTACCTTTTGCTTCCAGTACGTTTTTAGCAGACCATGATTACAGTAAATGCTTAATGGCCTCTGAGAAATACATATGAGTAAGCATGTTTCCTTTTGGATACACATCACATCATCAGACCTATCAGAATAAATATCAGTGGAGATACTTTTTACATTAGATACATTTTTCTAAAACTGAAAGCCCTACCTTGATTCTTCCCATCACCCACAGGAATAATTTTTCTTCACTTCTTTGAGTTGGAACAGAGCAGTGGGATTTACTCCACCTCCTTGCTCTAAGGAGAAAGTGCCAGTATCAGTCTCCAAACCACACATTGTTCCAATTCTACACAGATTTAAGAGCATTTGTACATCAGTACCTTTCACACAAATTAGCAAAACATATTCCCATTAATTGTTTTGTCCTTCCTAGTGATGTTATCTGTTATTTGGGTTTTAAATATTTGGAGTAAAGTCCCAGAATATCCATTAGATTTCCCTTTGTTCCCCACATTGCTGAAAGCAGTACAAGATGTAGCAATCATGAGCATTTGCTCCCTCATGGTAGAAACAAAGGAAAAATGAAGATGAGACAATTCTAGCAGATGGGTTGTTCTCAGATTTTTTTCATGTGATCATTGCATTCCTTGTACACCTTTTGTCTGGTTTGAAACCCTCCTCTTTAGTCTCCCCCTGCATAAACAGCATATTCCCAGCACATCCCCTGACATACAGGAAGGGATGAGTGGTGTTGGCCATACAGTGAGTCATTGTTCCTAGTAAAGCCTTCTCCATGCTCCTTGCAGGGGTGTCACTGCCAGTGGGGGATTTATATGCTGGAGGGAATGAGGAACTAGGGCTTTACAAAGCATCTGTCAGGCACAAATCCCTGGGATTTCCAGGCAGTTTCCGCTATTTCTGCCCTGGTGGATGGACAAGCCAGGAGCTGGGACCATACAGTGCAATCAGTTCCTTTTCTTGAGGTGGAAAGTGGATCAGATAAATGAGTTCACACATTCAATGGCCACATCAGCTTCTGCCCTGTCACTGCATGGGAATGGAATTACTTCTGTCCTTTTCAAATCCTGCCTTCCTGAATGTTGAATGCTCTCCCCTTTACCCCTCTCATCCTTCCAGCTTGAGAATCATTGCAAAAGATTACCCTGATTCTCAAGACATAAAGGTGTGGAGTGATAGTATTTGTTTCTGAGAAAAGATGCTTTTTACCGCTAAATACAATTAAACACCAAAAAGATCCAAGATATCACTGACAGCAACTCATTGTGAACCTACAGGCACTCTTGTCTGAGCAGAAGGAAAGCTGTAAGAGCAGGAGAAAGAAGTTTAGCAGCTATTCAAAGAAGAGCTCAGAACCAGACTGGTTAATTTTAAATAGACTCAATCCAGGACTGGTGTGTGTTGGAGGTGTAGTTCTCATACTATGGTAACAATTTCATTTTGTGCCTTCCTTTACTTAGGTGAATCAAACTGAATTTCAGCCCTCTAAAATACACCTCTAGTATGAAACACCTTCAGCTTCTATCCTCTCTCAAAGCATGCAAAGGGGAGCTCAAGTTACCCCTCGTTAGTCAAAAAGCCTATAGGCTGATGAAACAGCCCCTTGTTTAAGTGCTCCTGCTAAATAATTCTGGTATATCAGACCAAATAATTTTTGTGCTCTTTCTGCTTAAAAGAAGCTACTACAAAAGGCTTGATGAAAATAAACCCAAGACAATAAATCCCCAGAGAAATATCAGACCTCTTCCCAGGACAATGCTTAATGTCATCCTGGTCTAATCTAATTCTGAAATACTTTAATATTATTTGGGATCTGAGCAGTCTGGAAGTAACAACATTTTGAAGCCCTGGGTAAATTCAACTAATTTCTCGAGCCTCCCACAAGGAGGATTTTTAATTGGCTGATACTTTTATTCCTTGGAATTTCATCCTGAGGTCAGATGTAACCCCTGCCTGCAATTCTCAAGGAATCCACTGATATGGTTGTTCTCACACATGGCCAGGCAGAGAGGGCTCAGCAAAAGGCTGCTGGATGACACCATCCCTCTTCAGCAGCTGGAAAAGGAGAGGTCCATGGGGAAGGTCAGGTCTTGGTGCAGAATTCATCATGGAACTGTGGCTGGAGCACCATGTGGTTCAAATGTCAGATATCTTGTTCTCCACCTCGGCAGTGTAGGGGAAGGGGAAAAGAAGAAGCAGGAGAGGAAGTGAAGTGTAGAAACTCATGTGCCTGTCACAGGACACTCTTCTCTTTCAAAGTGGCATGAATGGTATTTTGTTTAGCTATTGATATGAATAATAGAGAAGAAGGACAAGAGAAGTGGCTGGGGTCAGAAACAAGTGTGTGTTATGCTGAAGCTTTTTCTCAGCCCTTCAGACTCTTTGGAACTGTTTGACATGGGGTTTATGACTTTCTGTGGACATGGCCAATGCCTGGCACACTTGTAAGAGAGAATAGTAAGTGAGTATAGAAAGTGAGAATAGAGTTGCTTTGGATCTGATTGTTTCACTGGCTTGGGGCTTCATTGCCTCATTAGCACTATGAAGAAAATCTTAGGTCCCTGGATGTTAAACTATGGCCCCTTAAATCTGGCAAGGAAATAGCTAGACTTTTATCATCTGAAGTTTTATCACCTTTGCAAAAAGATTAATGGAATTCTCCAAACAGTTACCTAAGTCTTATAAAGGGATGTTGGTACAGAAGTTCTACTAGAAGCAGAATTGGGCTCTCTCCATTGTATGTGTTCCTAGCATGAAAAAGGTCTCCACAGAGTCTCTTGAATTCAGGGAGAAATCTCATACCTAACATTTCTGGATCCAAACCTGGCAAAAAATCACGAGCACGTGACTTTATTATTCTGTATGTCTTCTGTCAGTATCTATTTCTGTAGGAAATAAGTGGAACTCTTTCATGGACCAGCCTTGTTTGACTTGGTCTATGAAAGTTTCAGTGTAAAAAGGAGTCAGAAATGGAAGAAAACTTTGTAAAACAGCCTCTTAGGCACCCTATGACTTTCTGTGCAGAAGAGTTACACCAGTTTACAGCAATCCAATTACACTCAAGTTTTTTCCTATGTAGGCACAGCACAGAGATTCTGGTTTAAGTGAAACCTGCATATTCAGCTGAAGCAAACAAAGTGCCTGGACTCTGTTTCCATGTCCTGCCAGAAAAAAATGTTTAACAGAACTGACAAGAAGACACAAACTCAAGAAAAAAACCCCAGTATATTCCTATTTTCTTTAAAAATAAGACATTACATTTTTTAATTTTCTTCTTCTGGACACTGTTAACTTTAAAAAGAACGACTTCTGATTTTGTGCTAGAAAATAGGACTTAGTTTGCTGTTTGAAAGTTATGTTCAAAATCCCAAATGAGATGAGATGGCTTCTTTAAATCCCCATGAAAATGCTGAACCTTGATTCCCTCCCTCAGTGGTTGCAAAACAGAGGTGGCAGAAGAAGCTTTGGCAGATGGCCTGGCCCTGGTTCTTCACTATTTTCATCTTTGAATTTGATTGCTCACTTTTATTGTCTGATTATATTGTGGCCATGGAGAAGCCTTGAAGACCTTACCTGACTTGCCAAGCTTCAGGGAGCCACAGCCTCTTGGGCTTCTGAAGCACCCGGAGCTTGAGAGGGGTGTGTGCTAAAGTCTTCACAAACAGTTCCATGGGTGAAGGAATGGGTGTTAAGGTCTTTGAAATGGTCTTAATGTCTCTCCTGACTGTGTGCAGCAGGTTTGCTGCAGAGCCGGATAACTTGGCTCCTGAAACAGAGAAGCGGGTCTGCACAAGTTTGGGTTTCTGAACTTTGGGGTAAAAAATTCAAGGGGGGAGTATGTGGTAGGCGGTTCGGGAAGGCTGTGCCTTCTCGTACCTCAGCCAATGGGGAAGGGAAGAGGGCAACTTGCGGCCGGGAGATCGGGATAAAAGGAGGCTGCGCCCACCAAACCTCGAGACAGAAATCTCCGAGGGCTTGTGCCCCGGTGGGTTCTCTCCCGTTATTCGAATAAAGTTGCAGGACTCCTCTATCTCTTTTATTGACACTGGCTTTTCATAGCGTGATTTTTCGTACCGGCTGGAAGCTGTTCAGTTAAACGGGGGCTCTGAGAGCCTTGTACAGAGCCGCGCACTGTTCGGCCACACCACGGCCCGAGGAGCCTGGGCTGAGCGCACCTGTGTGCCCTCGGAACAGAGGCATCGGCCACAGCTCAGCGCTGCGGTCTTGCTTTGAACAGTGCGATCGCCCATAAAATAGCAGTGTTTTCCTAAAATAATTCTTTTTATCAAGCACCAGAAGTCGCAGTGACACTGATCCGCGCACAAACTTCCGCGACCGGGGCTGCCTCGGCGCTGGAAGCCCTCGGCTCTTGCTCCGATGGGAGTGTGCCGCAGCCCCCGCGGGCGCGCCCCGCCCGGCCCGCTCNTCTCCGCCCTAAAATGTCCGGCGGAGCGCGGCGGCGGCGCCGCCCTCCCGCGTGTGCGCCCGGAGCCGCGGGGAGCGGGGCGAGGCTTCCGAGAGCGCGGGGCGAGCGGGTGGCTGCTATGGCCGCCTCTTGCGCTCCCCGAGGAGGAGAAGTCGGGGTTTTCACAACTTGAGATTAGTCAGTTTGGGTTGCCGGGGAACCTTGTCCCAGCTTGACTCGAGGTATTTCTTGGCTGGAGAGATTTTAGTGCTTTAGAAAGTCTAGTCAAGTCCGTACTTGACTCTCCTCGCAGCAGGAGTTCGGTGACTAATGAGGAGCATGGGGTTTTTCCATTTAATTTCTCCTGGTTGGAGTAAAAGTATTGGTCCCAGCCCTTCATTGATAAAACAGGAAGGAGCAGGCTGGAAGTCTCTGGATGTTTCCGTACTGGAGTGATCTGAAATGGCCTAAGAAAATCTAATGTTTAAGCTAAGAGTCTGTGGTTTACATAAAGGAGAAAAAGAAAAAAAAAATCCCAAACGAAAACTCATCCCTACGCAAACAGAAGTTAAAATTATATCCACCGTGATTTTCTTTTCTTTTAATAGTTTTTTCTTTTACTTTTAAGTAGATATTGAATGCCTATTTGACTGACAGATACTTTACATGATGTAGATGATGATGATGATTATTATTATTTAAACATCAGAAACCTAAAAGATATCAAACTTCAGCCACTTCAAGGTTAACACAGTATTTTCTTAAGCTTTAGAAAGGCCTTCCATCAAATATTAGTGATGATTAGTGAAGATTTACTTACTAAAAAAGCTAAAATACAAGCAACAAGTCCAGTAAGATTAACAGAAATAGCACAAGTTAAGGGACTTCTGTGTAAAATGCAGTTGAGACTTCTTAGCCAGAGAGTTTACAGTGGTGATGAGTGACTTTTTTTAGTGTGGATCTGCCAAGAAATCCTGAACAAGAGAGGCTTGCGGGGCGGGGTTCCCAGCACCAGGCTGAATCTGAACGCTGTGCTCATCGCAGCCTCTGCAGACACACCCTAGGCTGGATTCACCTTCTCAGTCTCTTGCTTTCTGGTTTTGACAGAGTAGTTCTGGTTTTGACAGAGCAGTTCTGCTTTCGGAGCTTTTAAAAGCTGGAGCAGATAGAAAAATACAAGTGTTTTGCTGTAATGCTTTGTGTTGCACACTGAAGATTCTACAGAAAGTGGTTCCAGTGCCTGTTCAGCACAGAGCTGCAGGCCTGCTGCTGTATCAGCCTTTGGTTTCCTGCCCCATCTGCTCTAGTTACAGACCCAACTGAAATAATATTTGAAACATTATTTCTTGATCTTTGGTTTGCAGGAACAGGATATGCTGGCAGAACTGTGTAATCAGTTCTTCATGTGAAATAAACATGACTACTAGTGTGCTAGCTTAAGATTTGTTAATAGCTGCTTAATTAACAAAACAGTAAAATGCGGGAGACTTTCCTCAATCATGTAAAAAATCAAGGTCAAATGTGGGTGAAACCTGGGCAGTTAGATGTAGGTTTATGTGGGCTTCATCACAAAAATAAATCCATTGTGAAGAAGACAGATGGAGGAAATGTTCAGGGAACAGTTCTGGCTGGGCAGGAAAAGCATTTGTGTCAAAACTACTTGGTTGGTAGCTCTTATCATTCATCTCACCAGGCTTATAGAAACATGCTGCTGCGTGGCTTGAGCAGCAAAACCTGTTGAGTTCTGAGTCTCTACACCTCCTCAAGCTAGGCTAAATGTTAGCACATGTAGCTGGAGATTTCCATTTTGTTGTGTGAGGTTTGCTATGAGTGACAACAGGCTGTGTAGCACTATTAATAAGAATCCAAGATTAACTCTGGTAACCTTTGAACTAGTGCACATGATTTGCTGTTGTGGCATGTAATGGGGGGGTTTGGTTGCTGCAGGCCTTGTAGGCTGTGTAGAAAGTCCATCATGCATCAGCCTGCTCATCCTGCCATGCTCTCAACAGGAAACCTTTGCTGCTTTATCCTGTGATACAACTCTGGTTTAAATTTCCTTGTGTTCCGGAAAGTTTGTGAGGTGTGAACAGTTAAAGCAGACACCAAAAAGAGCATATAATTCCCCCTCTGCTTTGTATTGCAGAGGGTGGAAGGAGTTGAGTGCTAAAAATGAGCCGTTGTCAAGCTCTGAAAAGTCTCTCCTCCAGTTGTGAGCAGTCTGTTATTTGCCTTGAGTAGGCTCTGATCTCTCCCTGGCTGATGGGTGCAAGGCCTCTGAGTTGGGATTCATTGACTACTTTGCCTCTGCATGTGCTTGCTCTGTGGCTTTGTGAATGGATGGGTCACTGAACGTGAAACAGGAGCGTTCATCACAGTGAGGTGTGCATTCAACAGTCCTGTCACAGCAGGACTTGGGCACTTCTGTTTCAGGTAATGCAGTCTTTACTCATTGTAGAGAAAGGGTTTTAGTCAAAGCCAGCCTTGTGAGTACAGAAAGTTTTAGGAAGTAATAAGGGAAAAGGTACCAGTCCAAACTTTATCATGCCTTAGTTTGAAGCTAAGTGTAGCAATCGTTATTGGGATCCTTAGGGACCCAATTCTGTAGTTTGAATTGATGGTCCTAATTCCCAGCAGGACTCAAAAGGTCCTAGAAGCTTTTTTCCCTTTGTTCTTTGGAGCTTCAAGGTTCTGGTTCGAAGAAAAGCAACTGAGAGATTGAGGTAGGTATCAGGAGAACCCTCTGGTTAGTTAGTTTCTCGTGGGTAGACGTGCTACCGAATGCTGCAACAAGATGGCAACTATGAGTAGAATGCTACACTTGTTTGGGCGATCATTTTCTTGTTTTTTTTTTCCCTCTCATGTGGAATTTGCTAATGACTTGAAGGGGGAAGAGTGGGCAGTGATGAAAACTGTGATTTTAATGAATGGGCATTTCTCTCTTGATTCTGTTGTGCTATGAAGGAACTTTAGAAGCATTCTAGGTGCCTTCTGTCTTAGTTGATGACTGATCCTTTGGTGTTATCTCTTCCTTTCCTCACTCAGTATAGCTTGGGAAGCTTGGTGACACTGATCCAAGTGTGACATGTGTGCTAACTTGTTAGGCAAACTCGATCCATTGTATGTTTCTTCTAACGCCATCAGATACATGACTTGCTGTAAAGAGGTGTGTTTGAATGCTCCCAAAGACCTTTCTTTATACAGAAGTGCTTCCCCTGTAGGGGATTTTCAGAAGCAACAATAGCTGAAACATGCTGAGTTTACAGTGGAACCAGGTAAACTACTGAAACTGGCAAGCAATGAATTATCTGTAGCTTTATACCTACCATGGGATTTTGCAAAACAGGAAAGGCTTTTACACCCTAGCTTGTATTGTATTCAACAGCTTGGTTACTAGGTTCTGCAAGAATAGCAAGGTTTTACTTCACGTCAGGTGAAGCAATTAAGCCTGACAGTGAGCAAAAGCTCCTGTTTGGTACTTTTAGGTCTTCTATATTAAAGTTAAACAGGGATTTTAAAGTATGCCATGGATGGTAAACAAGCATTCACTTTGTTTTTACACACTGGTAAAATCTTTCTTTCTCTTCTTACGACAAGCCCTGCATCTGATTTGGCAAAACCCATCAGTTATAGTGGTTTTTCACTGTTGTGAGCAAGAACTGTTCCAAGTGCCTGGTCTGAGTTGGTAGTCATGATTTAGTTCATAAAACTTCAAGGTGACAGTATTACCTCTAAGAGTGCTTATCATACCAGAGGTTTTAGAAGATTAAACGTCTTAGTTGAGTCCTTTATTTAATTTTTGCCCTCTTGATTTATTGCCTGAGGCAGCTGAGCAAGAGTGTACCAAATAAAAGGGGCCCAGGGAGAGCTTCAGGTCAGCTACTGTAAGAATCCTATGGGGAACACGGTGCCTCCTCTCAGGGGTTCATCATCACTTGCTTCTTGCAAATATCCTGTCACCATAACGTTTGCAGGCAGCATCTCCTTTGAACCTTCAGGGGATTGCAGGCCTTTCCTTGGGGTGAGTCTACCTTGTCTGATTAGTCACCCCTGAAGTTTAATTACAATTCTTGCTTTTCTCATGAGGATGGTTCATAAGATGCCTTAATATGGACTCCTTCATTGTGAAAGGAAATGGCATCTCTGCCTCTAGAGGAAACTTGTTTCAGTTGTTTTATGTTTAATGCCTAGTCTGAGGTGAAATTCTCCTGCGAAGAGCTCACTAAGTCCTCTGGTAGCTGCTTGAAAGCTGATGAAGTGAAACCGAAGGATTCAAATACCTTCTGCTTGTGACACCGGGTGTGCAGGGAGGCAGCACCCTCCTGGGGCTGCTGGCCTGGCCAGGGCCCTGCTGATCGGCGGCTCCTGCCCCCCAGAGAAGCCCCTCTTCCTCCACAGAGGTGGCTCTGGCCCTGCTCCAGGCTCTGAAGGGAACTGACTAAAAGCTTCCTCTGGCCGCGTCATGTCCTGGACTCTTTCCTGGCTCGGTGCGGCTCAAGCAACCTTATTTGGCTGACTTAATTTTTTTTTTTTTTTCCCCCTTCTGTGCAGCAAGAGGGCCTCCCTGAATTTGCACAATAAAGCTGTTATCTGTGCCTAATCACTGTTCTGAGAACGACAATGGGGTTTGTTTGAAAAGAGCTCCAAGATTTCAACTCCTTGGATCTCTGTCATTCCTGAGTCCCGTTTCCCTTTTGTCTGTTTGCTAAGTGGTTATACTAGAAACCAACTCCAGTGAGGAGTACTGGAAAAGAGGAAATCTCTCTCTACCCAGGAATAATCCAGGGCAATTAACTGATGTAAATTAAGAGCAATAGTAAACAGCCAGTTAATTGCTTGCTTCTCCCTAGGGGTATTTGGGAACAGCAGGTATTTGCATAGTGCAGCCAATAATACTGAATTTAGAGTTTTTCTCCCACCTGAAACTTCCAAACTAGGCTGAAGTCCCTAGGTGGATGGAAGGCTACTCTTTCAAGCACATCTTTTTGTAACATTCCTGTGCCTGTTTTTTGGTGGAGCATTCAAGTGTTTTGGAAGTTGTGGGCATAAAACCCACCCTTCTGACTCCAGTAGTTAATCCTGACTCTTAAGGTAACATTTAAAGCAAATACTTGGTAGGGAGGTAGGAAGAGACTGGCAGGCTTGGTGGTTATAAGACCACAGGATCATCTACAACTGTTTGGGGGTTTAGAACCTGAAATTGCAGAGGTTTGGGCCTGTATTGACGGGACACAGTTATGGCTGCAGCAGCTGTGGCTATCAATAGGTGGGTGATCTAGGGCTGCTTCCTTCCTGTGCAGCTGTGGAAGGATATATTCACTTCTGTGGATGTGTGATCCTCCAGTGGAGGAGTGGGGCAGCCAGAAACTCCTTGCCTTTGTATAGCAACTTAAATGGGGAAAAAAACACTCTTTGAAGATGTTTTTAAAGGCATGACTCCTGCAGAATGCTTTTTCCTAGTTGTTCTGGGGAACTTATTGAAAAATACAAACATGATGAAAGAACATTTATCACTTCTCATCCTATTGCCAGGCTAAGGGATAGGAGTATTTGGCCATGCTAGGCCTCTTTCCCTTTGCTGGCTGATGAATAGCTATGGACAAGGGCAGAGGAGTGTCCCTAAAGGAGGAATGAATGAAAAAGCTCTGGATTGGATCAGCTCCATAGAGAAACATGTAATTAGGCAAGAAGGAGATGATGGACTAGAAGGGGGAAGAGACACTCCTTTCTCTGGCAGCTGTGATTCTGTGTAGAGTAAAATGAAATCTCAGGACTGAGTTCAGAAAGAATACCTGAAGCAGTGAGTCAAGTGCCATGGTATTCATGGTCCAGACTGAGCTGTATTCTTGCAAATTTCTAGTTTTCTTTGTCAGCTTCTTTGTTTCCTAGAGGAAGGCTTCTCAGGAGACAGAATTTTAGTGTAAAAAGTTTCTTGTATTTTTTGTTGTCTTTCATTTGGGGGTAGAGGTGGTGTGGCAGTGAGGTTGTTAAATTGATATTAGAGAATTTTGCATGCAACATATTGGAGAACTGTTACTCTGGCATTGTATGCCTTCCTATGTTCTTGAGGTAGAATGATAGAATCAGTTTGGTTGGAAAAGACCTTTAAGTTTGAGTTTAGCTGTAAACTGATGACTTTCTGCAGCCATGAACCAGCCTTGTCTGTCTGTATATCACTGATTTGTACTATTCTCCTTTGTAGGCCCTTATCAGAGCATTTTTCCTCTCTTGATTGGGAATCTAGTCATGGTGATGAAGTGACTTAGTACAGGAAAAACCTGCCATTGCAATCTGATCAATCGCTTAGTCACAGCATTTAATAAATGTATTTGGTTTTATATAACATAGGCTAATAAAGCATAGAATTCTAGGCTAACTAATGGAATTTTGGGCTAAATTTTTCTTGCTGTAGCTTTTCAACTGTGCTGTACAGTTGAAAAGCTACAGCAAGGAAAAATTTACCCCAGAATTCCATTGTGCTTGGTTACAGTGCAGTAACTGAGCTGCCAGAGAAATTATTAGGATGAAGTGTCAGGATGTTTGATATCTTCCATTCCCCAGAGGTGTGGCTTTTCATTCATAATGTCTCTAAGAATAGACATATGGCATTGATTTTATTATTTTAATTCACTTTTCCAGAGCAGTGTACTTAGAGGGCAAAAAAATTAATTCATCAATATGCTGAATGTCTTTTCAGGCAGTTTTCTGGATGGACAAGAGGGTTTTGGTTGTGTACATTTTTTTTTCTTTGTTAAAATCCAGAACTTGGTATCTTCCTGACAATTGTAGTCTACAGCACTTGCAGAATGTCAGCAAAGGTTCTGAAGGCACACTGTAAGAAATAAGGCAGTTTCACTGCTGACAAATTCAAACAATATCAGGGTGCCCAGTAAAAATGTGTTAATGCAAAACCCACACATTACCTGGTGATCCAATACATCTTCTTCTATGAAAAGTCCTATAAATTAGAAATTATAAAGGAGGGATTTGTACATACATACATGTTAAAACTAAGGATTTGCATATAGATCATTAAGTAGACACTTTAATGAAGATAACCTCTTTGGACTGGCTAGTTTTGCTGTGTTTGATGCCCCCCAGGGTGTTTTTTTGCCCTCTTGTCTACAAGGGCACAGTGCTGGCTCCTCTTGAGCCTGCTGCTGACCAGCACTCCCAAATCCCTTTCTGCTGGGCTGCTCTCCTGCCACTCCTCTCCCAGTTTGGACTTGTGCCTGGTATTACTCTGCTCCTCATGCAGAATCTGGCATTTGTCCTTTTTAGACTTTATGCCACTGATCAATCATGCTCTGATTTATCTAGACCCCTTTGTCCCTTGAGAGAATCAACAGCACAGCCAGTGCTGGTATTGTCAGCACATTTGCTAATGGTGCATTCAGCTCCTGCAATCCAGATCATCCCTGAAAATACTGAACCACACTGGCCCTAATATGGACACCTGAGGAGCACCACTGGTGTCTGGTTGCCAGCCAGACACAGCCCCATTTTCTGCAGCCCTCTGAGCCCTGCTGCCTCTGGCTCTTCATCCAGCACACTTTGAACTTCCTTATCTTGCATCCAAACAGCTTGTCCAGAAGGATGCTGTGAGAGACAGTACCAAAAGCTTTACTAAAACACTGAAAAACTACATCCACCACCTTTCCTTCATCCATTTGGTGGGTGACCTGATTATAGCAGGACACCAAATTAGTCACAGCTTTCCCTTCATGAGCCCATGTTGGCTGAGCCTGATGATTGCATTGTCTTTTAAATACTTTAATGTTCTTTAAATGACTTTCAATAGCACCCAGTAACTTGGTTATTCTAATTACTCTCTGATTGCTAAAACAGATCTTCAAGAAACAAAATTGCCTGGAAAGCTGGAAGGATTGAAAGAGACTTGCTTATATTGCAGCTTATAGTGCAGCTGAGACAATAGAATATTTGGTGTCTAAGCAATAAAAACATTCAATATTGTGACATGTTTGGTTTGGTGTATGGTTTGTGTGCGTTTTGTTTTGTTTTTAAAATCAGCAAAGTTATCCTTTAGGGATGTCACTAGATTATATTACCCATTGTATTCATATATTCTTCTTAAGTTTGGACAGCAGTCATTAATGGAGACACTGCACAGCAGGCATAAGAAGGGTGTTGCCTCTCCAGTGTTTTTTGTTACTACTGTATGTTACATGCAAATGTTAAGAAATGTCTGTGGTCTATGAGATGAAATTGAAAGCTTAAACATCAATAGCTGTTTTGCCCACATCTGTTTATTTAATTTGTTCCTATGTGTATCTCAATATTAAGGAAACACAAAACTGCTTTTGAAAAAGTGACTGATTAGCTTAATTTGTTTTTTTGGAAGGACAATGAAAGCTTGAGCTGAGATGTACTGAACCCAGTGTCTGTCTGTATTCAGTGTTCTGTGGCTACAGTTATCCTCCTACAGTGAAAAATCAGGATCTGAGCTTGCCTAAAGTTGAGAAACCTGGCTTCTTCTATTACTGAAAATGAACTGTTTGAGCAACTGGATTTTTGCTGCAGTATGTGTAGTTTTCACTGAGGCACACTCAACATGTAAATTTTGTTCATTGGTGAAATACTGGAATCAGTAAAATGATTGTTCTGTCACTTCACGATTCACAGTCCCCTAGACAACCAGAAGCTGCTGTGTGAGCTGTTTGTCATGACTGCTCATTTTGTGAGCTGCCTCAATAACTGTTGGGTTACAGGTAATTTGAACAATGGGGTCAGAAAAGACTATTACTTAAAATGTCAGAAAGTTCCAAGTCCATGGTTGGGATTGTGGAAGGCTTGGAGAGTGTTCCTATTCAACACTATAAAATGCTTTATCATTAAGCCAAGAAAACATTTTGATAAGTGATGTCCTAGTCCTCCAGCCTGCAGCTCTATTGTGCTGATTTTGTTACAGAAGTTGGACTGTAAATTATTCTTTGCTGTAATACTGAGGTGGCATACTTTCTTTGGTGCTATGTTAGTCCTTCACCTCAAAAAACTATTGAGGAACCTCTCTTATCTGAAATTGATATTGAAAAAACCCAGGTATTTTTTTTGGTTTGCTTAAAACACTGAATTGCACCTGAAACTGATAGAATTCTGACCCAGCCATTACAAACTGGGAAGCAGCAAGCTCCTGAAAATAATTTTTTTTTTTACTCTACTTGTAATGACTTGCTGCTGCCTGTGTTTTGGGCTTTGTGAAATCCATAGGCACCGATGTCTTCTGCACCGAGTACCTCAGGGTCTGTGTTGACAGCCATACATGCGGAACTGCGTTAAATCTCAAAAACTCCCAGCTTGGGTTTTGTCTTTTTCCTTTATCTTGCTCTGTGGTTTGTTCCTAACATCTGAAATTGAAGGGTATTATGCTCAGTTTGAATACCCTCTGGCACACCCAGCAGTTTAGGGTAGAGATCTTTTTTGAAAGAGGGTCCATGTCAGCATCTTCAGCTGTAAGAATATATCAGTGTAGTGTCATCTTGATTCTACCAAAAGACAGAGCAAATAGAAGGACTAAGTAACTTCCAAATCACTAAAAGATCGGACCCATCTGAACAGTACTTCCTTCAGCATCATGCACAGGAAATACAATGCTTGGTGTTTGTTCTGACAAATGCTAAATAACCAAGTAGAAATCTGACAGAAGGCTGTTCTCACTCCTTTGCTGCTTCAAGTTCTGACGGATTTAGTACATGAGATATTTGCTCTGTACTTGATTTACCTCTGTGCAAAGTCTCTCCTGCCCCTAAGCACCAAATGTATCTTAGTCAGAGGTGACCAGCCACTTCTCCTATGGCTGAAGTTTTGAATGTCTTTCATATTGCAAAAAAATGCTTGGTGAGAATATTTTTTTTTTCTCTATAGAACATCTTGGACCATGTGCTGCATTACTCTGTCCTTTCAAGTTTTTCCTTGTCTTTTTACAAATTGCTGTGTGCAAATGCTCTGGATTCAGAAAAGTTTGGCATAGAGGACTCTCCATTAAATGCTTTTATCATATTCTAATGTCAGCTTTGATTTGGCAGTGTTTGGAAGGATTTGAAGGTAATTGGGATCTGAGAGGATTCAGACAGTCTTCTAAACCAAGTGATTTTGTTGGTCTGCCATTCCCTTAGAGAAAGATGGGTAATTAGATGCATTAGATGCATTTATGTGGGTCTATCAATTTCCACAACAAGCCTGAATAAGAGTAGTTAGCTGCTCTTACTGCTCCCAGTGTTCTGGAGAAGTGCAGTTAGGGGTAAGATATCTGAATGCAGAACCTTGAAGGAGCCCCTAACTTTGATCAAAGTTGAATTCATGTCTGCAAGCTCTATGCTGCTGTACCTTAGCATGTGGAAAAACCTGAAACCATAAAGCAGCCCTACACAGCAGGTCTGGGTAAGAGCTAAACTCTCGAGTTTGCAGAAGGTTGGTTTTCAGGCTCCCTGCCTCTCCTTAGTCTAATGAGTTTTTAGCTTATATCTCTGCATGTACATTGACCTATTCAGGAGATGTACACAGCATCTGGCTATTTCTCTTCTACTACCCAGTTGTGTTTCTCAGTTTTGACCTGCAGTTTTAGGAAGACCACTAACAGTTTGGCTTATCTGCATGTTTGGCTGCATAAAGATGCTCCATAACATCTCTGTTTGTAGAGGAAAATAAAGGAAATAGATATTGAAACTGCAATTCATGTAAGGAAATTACTCTTGCCCACTTGATACAAGAAGTCTGTTTATGTTCTTACTTGACCACTGACATTCCTGGTCATTCAGCAATGTCTTCTTCAATGCCTCTAGGTCTCAGGTGTTAGCTGAGGTTTATCAGGCTTTCTTTCTAAAATAGCCCCATTTCAAACAGTGTATTTCAAGAAGTGTATGAATGTGAACCCAAGAGTGTGGATTTAATTGCAGTCTTGAATTTACTAAATCAACTTGGTTGCTTGCTTGAGAGCTTTGATGGTTTGCTGCCACTGTAAAGTTTTGCATCAGTTCTGTAGTTCAACAGAAAATGGGGTTAGTGGCATGTGTATAGGTGGCTTGATGGTACATCTCACCAAGGGGTTGTGTATCAGAGCTGCTGCAAAGGATAAAGCAGGTATGCCTGGGAGTGAGGAATAAGAGTGGTTCAGCAGCTTGGTCTGTCTTGTCCAGTTGCACCCAACAAGCCCTCTTGTCCTTTCTCTTCTATGGCCTGTAGCAGTGCCCCTGTGTAAATGTAGTGTACAGGACCAATGACATGGTTCTGCTGGAGAAAATAACAAAAGAGCTATTCCCACCCTGATTCATCTTTTTGAATTCCTGCTTGTGGTGTAGTTGTGGAGTACAAGAATGAACCCAGAGAAGTGATTGGGAGGGTTCAGGCTGTTCAGGATGGCTTCCTGTGGTGGTGGATACAGACACTGCATGTGCTGGCACTGCCCTGCTCAGCTCCTGTGCAGTCTGTGCCTCTTGGGGAACCTTTTGGGACATGGGGTTCTGTGCCATGGTGGTGTAGCTACTCTCCTGTGTATTAGGAGAGCTATACAGCTTTCCTCTGTATTAGGAAAGCTCAAATGCTTGAACTAGATGGAGCTTAAAATAACAAAGAATACTTCAGCAATCATAAGCTGGTCTTTTATAAACTGTGGACAGTTTCAACAGAACTATTTAAAATCTAAAATAGGTCTGTGGTGAGAGAGGCAAATATGGGTGGGGAAAATGAATATTAAAAAGAAGTGTAGAACTGAGCATTTAGGGGAAATCCTGACTTTTAGGGAACTATGACCTAAATAGATATGAAAATGCAGCCAGCCTAAATGAGACCCTGTACTGAAAGGAAGTTGCAGGATTTGTCTAGCATGCTGGAAATGATAAAGCTGAAAATCACAGGATGATGAAACAGCTTTAGCTCATACTTGACTGTGCGTGTAGTTAAATTTGGAGGGATGGCTCATAGTCTGGGCAGTCAGATCCCACAGTAAGACTGTGTTCTAGCTCCTAGAAGTCTGGCCATTGTTCAGAGGTTCAGTGAGGGCTGTGAGCTGGCCAAGAACTCGATGTGCCACACCCAGGCCATGCTCTGGGTGTCTAGAACAGGCAGCCCTGTGTTCAGCTCCCCTCTCCCTTACAGAGCTAAACTGTTAGGAGTTCCCGTAGTTGAAGGACAGAGAGAAGCATGTGAAATAGATAAGCTTGCTCTGACTTTTTTCCTAAACGTGAGTCCTTTAGAAGGAAGAGCTTGCTCACAGCAGTTATCTTCGTGCTTTCTTCCCTGTGGGAAGTGTCTTTAGTGATTAGCAGAGTGTTGGAGTGTAGCAATTTTATTTGCCCTTGATTCCAAGTTACCTCTGGAACAATTCTTAACTGCAGGTGAATTTAGAGACTTTTACATAGGAACTGAGCATTTGGTCTATTAGCTCATGAACCTCAAATACTTACTGTACATGTGCAGATCATACTTGTCTTGTTAGCATCCTGTCTCGATCTTGTTTTGAGCTCCTTCCAGCAAAGTAGGTGCTTGTGATTTTGGCAGACATTCACTGGATGCTGTGTTTGGAAAGCTCCTTGGCTTTTTGGGAACATGTCTTGGCTACTGGCCTTGACTGATCAGCCCCTCGAACTGGGTCTTTGCAATCCTTAAATGGTTCTGGGAAATTCCCTGCTCTTGGCTTGAGGATGAAAGGGGAAGAACTGGACTAAGGGGAGGTTGGGGTGGGGCAAAAGTTGCCAACTAAGAGCTTTCTCCGAAAATGTGAAGTGCCTCTGATGGTGGTAGGGAGTGCAGGGACTGTTTTGCTGGTCGAGTGGCTGCAGTCACAGCCAGGATCATAACACCTTTGTATAGTGTACAACATCTGTGTTTTTACAAACAAAAGACTTGTTTTAACCTGTGAGTAGGACTGGCTGGGAGGAGCAGTGTGAGCAGTGTCACCCATACCACCACTGGCATTCAAACGTGCTCACTGCCTGCTCACTGCCTGCTCACTGCCTGCTCACTGCCCTTAGGTTGAAGAGCTTTAGCAAGGGATCTGGTTAAGCTCTGACACTGAAGTACAACTGCCAACCCTACTGTTAGTGTGCAGAGCCCGTAATAGGTGTGTGTATATTTTTCCAGAGAAAAGCCCTTCTAACAGGCACAAAAAAAAAGGTGTTTACAAAACAGGCAACTTCCCCCCCAAAAAAAAAACCAAAGCTGCACGGAATGTGAAAGTTGAATGATGGTAACTGCATGTTGCTAGAGTTTTCTTCAAGTTTTACCTCCTGATCCAGATGTTGCGGAAAAGGGGTCGGGGATTTTCCCCATGGTATTTTAATTTCCTTCTGGGTTTTGACTAGTAAAGGATGTTCTCTCTAAGCAGCTCAAACAACAGCTACAAAAATAGTTATTCCAAGGGCTTCTTCAAACTGGCTCTGAAGAAACAGAAAATGGCAATGTTAATTACTTGGAACAGCTACAGGAAAGCAAAGGGAGGTGCATGAAGAATCTATTTATGGAAAAGGAAATGGCAAAAATAGAGGAATTGATCTATTGCACAAGGTTGGGAGTAAGCAGTGTAATAAGTGGCATACAAGTATCTGGTCTTTACTGTAAATGTGGGGATCCACCCCTGGCTGCTTCTACTCTTTTGTACTCTCATTTTGCAACTCCTTTCCTCTAAGTGAAACTTGTTTGCCCTCTGGAGAGGATGGCAAGCTGCTATTAGCCATGGTGTTCAAACACCATTGGTGGGAGGTGACTGGTTGAAAAGTAAGGAATTACATTTAAATAGCTTTAACCTGGAAACATCACTAATGATTTTGGAAGCCATGCTGTGTAGGCGAGAGGGGAATTTTAATAATAGTTTTGAATTAATAACTTTGTGGTAGTATTTTTATAAAGTAGAACCTTCATTCCTGAAAAGGTTGCCTGCCCAAATCAGATCAATGACTAAATTGGGTAAATGATACATCCAGAGTTCTCCAGCCCTGTGGCACAGCCCTGGCTTTGCATGCTTGTGCAGAGCACTTCTGAGTAATCACTGGGAATAATGAAAGAAGGTGTCTCCAGAGCAGTGAACATTGATTGTGAGAAAGCTGCAAAGCTGGGGCAGGGTGAATGAGTGAAGGCATCTAAAGGCAGCTGCAAACAACAGACCCTTTGCATGAGGAATAAACTTTTTTTGAAGTTTTCTTGTGAAGTCTGTGAACGTGTTTGGAGGGGTTTTTTAAGAGAAACTGTCCTTGAGGGTTATAAATCTGATTCTCCACCATTTGAGAGAAGAAAGGAATCTGTAGTTTATATAAGGGTGTCTGAAGTGGACTCCCTGACTAGATATGAATAACTGATCTCTGGACTGATAAACAGGTCCTGCAAGGACGATCCCCTCCAACTCCACTTAGTGGCCCTCTGCTCAGGCCTCTCTGAATGCCAGGTATCAATCACATGCAAAGGAGAACTTAAACAGGAAGATTGCTGTGGCTTCTCACACTTGGTCTTGAGAACCAGATAAACAACAAAATATTGCTGTGTTGCTGTGCTCTGTAGGCATTGCCTTTTCAATGGCAGCAAGTGCCTTCAAGGAAACTGATTTGTTTTTCTTTTTTAAATGGGAGCATTCCTGATTACCACTTGCTGCATGGAAGAATTTTATTTTCCTTCTCATCACTGTGAGATAAGAAGTACAAATTAACACAGGAGAATATTTAGAGGTTAACAGTCAAACAAATACACCAGGGCTCTGACACTATAGTATAACAGGGCTTATATTATGATAAATCACTTGGTTTCCTTTTGAAACTGACTGCTTTAGTATTATATTTTGTACCAGATTTTTAGTTACAGACACACACACAAAGAGAATATTCTGAGTTTGAAGGGACCTACAATGATCATCAAGTCCAACTCTCGAGTGGTGTGTGGGGGGATTGAAACTGCAACCTTGGATGTTATTAGCACCATGTTCTAACCAACGGAGCTAATCTCATTAATCACCTCAGTCAGTTTCTTCTCTTTACCCTTTGCAAGAATAGGCTTAGGGTTTCAACCACAGGATGCAATGACTGCTATAAACCCTGTCAGAAAACTCTTAGAGAAATGCAGTTGGAGTGGGTTCAGAATTGGCTTATTTTGAACCCCTTTGTTAGGTAAAGCAGAAATCCTCTGCTCTTCCAAGCTCCACATAGAAAAGCATATCTTTTTTATGGCTGATGTGCTGTAACTGTATTTCCCTCCTACCCCATGTTTGTAAATTGTTGCTATGAAGGTGAGTTTTGCTGGAAGCTGTGGGCAAGCATAGCTTGATGTCCGGCAGCATCCCTTGGTGTCTCTGCTGCAGTGAGGTATTAAATACCACAGTTAGCACAGGGCATGTCTGCCCAGACCCTACTGCTTCCACCTTTTCTCTATTCAGTTTCTGCAAGCAGACTTCTCCAAGCTGTGAACTTTCTTGGTCTTGCAGGCTGGTGCTCTGGCTTGCTTCCTTTTCCTGTGCTCAGCAGCACTGCTCCTGAAGCTGTGTGGGTGCTGTGGTTTGTTGCCCACATGAGCCATCTTGTCTTGCTGGGGACTGGGACCAGTTGCTGGTGGTGGGGGTACAGCTCTGGTGTGACTGTGCTCAGGTGTGGCTCCACAGCAGCTTCTGAATCCAAGCTGGCTTGCTGCCCTGCTCCTTCACAAGGAAGGAATAAGACCATGTGAGCACAAATTTAGATTTAGCCTGAATTCTTCCTCGACCAGGCTTGCTGTTGCTTACAAGAGAGCTGTGTGAAGCTGGGTAGTAGCAGCTGCCCCTTCACTGCTCTCTGTCTTCAGACTCCATGCTAAAGTCATTAGGGATGCTACAGGCTGTACTTAGCTACCAAAAGAAAGCCACATACTCCATAGAATGTAAGTACTACTTCTGGCTCACTGGTACCAGAAGTACCATGGCAAGCTTCCTCCTTGGGTGGTAGCTTTACTCAAATAGTGGGGTGGAGTGGGATGTCTTCTGTGGACTTACTGCCTGCCCTGTGCTCCAGGCAAATGAGAAGAGTGGCATCCCCAGCAGAGCAGGATGGGGACGGTGCAGAGAGCTGGGAAGCTCCCAGGAGCTGCTGGCAGGGTTAACCTCTCTCTGGGGTCTGCAGTGTAGTGCCTAGGGTGTCCCTCCTGCTGTTCTGTTCCCTGATGAGCTTAGAGGTATGAAAAGGCCCTTTAAGACTGCTGGAAGGGGGCTTGGTTAATTAAGTGTAATCCTTTGAGAAATTGCAAGCACTTTCACATGACCCGATCCCAGCCTCACCCTGACACAGAGGACCCAGGGCTGTTTCGGCAGGGTGCTGGCACTCAGGAAGGAGCCAGATGTCTGTGAGTATGTCTGGTGCTGGAGGTGTGGGCCATCACCTCTGATTCCCCTCCGGGGCAATGCAAAGCTGTGCTGTCCTTGCAGTGGGCCCGTGTTGGCTGCCAGTGTGGTGGGGAGGGAAGTGCAGCACTGCAGAGCACTCCAGAATTCACTGAGGATGTTCTGAGGAACAGGGGGACACCTCTTGTTAAACTTACCATATTGGTGCTAATCTTGCTGAAAGCCCAAACTGGACAGGTTTTCAGATTATTAAGATGCTTTATGAGATCTTAGTTTGTGCAACTCCAGCTGGATTTGATGTGCTTCCCTGGTCAGACCTGTTGGAACTGGTGTGTGGTATTGGTCTAGTATTTTTAGGTGAAGAAACTAGTGGGTAAACTCTGTCTTTTAGTGCAGAGGCTATAAAGGTTAGTCTGGAATTTCTTTATAATTGAGATTGCTTCTGTTCTGTACAAACTATCAAATTTGCAATAAAGTATAAGTTTTCCCCATGTCACTTTCTCCAGAAACAGTCCACCTGGTGGCTTGAACCTGGGAAGCAGGGAATATGTGAAGCTTGAAGCCTACAGCCCAGCAGGGTATAACAGCTTCCTTGCATACAGGAAATGCAGGGAGGAAAGAAGCTTTAGCTCAGGGTCAGGGTTTTGTAGAGGTCGATACTCTGTTGTGCTGACTCTACTTATTATTCTGACATGAATTTCCTAGTGCTCTATTCCTGTCTCAGCTTATGACAAACAGAATTGTCTTTTCTGCCTCTGGTGCTGCTCAATGCACTGGGGCATTAGCACAAGCAATACATCCGCTACCGAGCGTGACAGTATCAGTCTTTCCTGTTTGTCCTGCCACATCCAGCTACACATTTTCATCTCAGGAAGTTGTTATAGCACACTATTAGAAGGCCTTCTTCAGAGACCTGGAAGATAACTGATAGTTACTGCTACTAGTAAATTTTATTTGAAATCTCAGTGAGGCAGAAAGTGAGACTTGAAGGTATACAGGCAATATTAAAATACCTGAAAAGTTGCTAAGGGTGGGTGCCTGGTACTACAGTCTATTAAATGTGTCTCTTGTAGATTACTGAACACCGTGGGAGGAGGGTGGTAGTGGTGGCCTGTGCCTGCAGAAAGTTTTTACTGGTCAAATGGAGCTTTCTTTGGCTACAGCTGCTCTGGAGCTGGAAGCATCTCTCTGCCATGCTGGAGGTTCTGTCTGTGCAGGAGGTATCACACTTGACAATACTGTCCTTGGCAGCAGGAAGCTCTTTAATGTGCTCTGGCAGTGGCAAGCTTTAGCAGTGCTGAGACTGGTGGAACTGTGGTAATTCCCCAAATAGAGAAGAGGAAGGGTTGCTAGTTTTCTATCTCTTTCCTGTAGCTGTTATGAAAGGAATCAGTTAAATGTGGGCACTTTTTTTTTTTGCATGTTTTTAAAATTTGGTGAGCATAAATTTGCCTGTTGAATTGTGATAGTTGAATGTTCTTGTAATGTGCAAAATGGCATGTGGAAGCATTTCATATAGTTACTAGCTGTTTGTATGAGAGGATATTAAATGATGATGGAAAGACAAAAGACTATTTAGAGGCCACCTACTAGAATAAACTTCTGTTAGTTTAAGATTCAAGTAGAATTTAGAGAGTCTCAAACATTTGCATGCTGTAGAGGACATATTATAAATGCTATGATGAAAAAATCCAATTAATTGCTTCAAACAGAGTTTGAGTATAAATTACTGCCTTAGGGGATAGTATTTTTGATAAATCTGTTGATGAAATCCAGTAAGCCTTCTAAAAACATCTCCTGAGTGTTGAAAGTCTGACAGATGTTTAGTAACAGAATTTTTGGAATAGGAGGGTATTTTTGGGATGAAATTAGTATATTTGGGATGAATGCTGCCACTAGACCTTGTGGTTGATTCAATGGTGTGCAGTGTCTTTCTCTCACACACCTCTCAGCAGTGTGCACCTTACCTCTCTGGACTGACAGAGCTAAATTTGTATGTGTTCAGCAGTCCAAGCTGGATACCTTATTGACATTTTTTTATGTTTGCAACCCAAATTATAAGCATGCCAAAGTTTATGCCAGCCCTCAAACCTAGGAAGGTTTGTTAGATGGTTTAGAAATACAAAATCTAAAAGATTAATGCTGGTGAATCTTGAGGGTTTTCTTAAAATAAGCACTGGTAGTAATCTAGATAGATAAATGGTTTAAAAGTGCTTTGGCAGGGTAGCACTCAAGGAATGAAGCAAATGAGTCTAAATTATGATGGGACTGCATAGTGTTGGCTTTGTTTTGCTACAGCATTTTTATTCCTATGTGTAACATTTGTTAACATTTGTGTTGGTCAGTGCTCAGCTATGAATACCTTAGTAAAGTGGTTTTACTTAATGTGAGACTTTAAATGAATGAGGAGGAAGAAGGTAAACATGCAGTGCCTGGTACATACTTGTCTGGTGGAGATTATAGGAGTCTGTAGGTCTCTTCTTGTAGCTTGTTTGAGCTGCAGGCAGAGCAGGCATTAAGATCAGTGCCTCCCACTACCTGAAATGGTAGAAACCTCCCTTTGAGCCAGTTGTTGTGAACTGGAAAAACAAAACCACCCTGGCTTGGTAGCATATGGGGAAAAATTTTCTTTGTGTGTTACTTCACACCAATGAGCCTTAACAAAGCTCATTTTTATAGCAAACTAGCTTCGCAGCCAAATGTTAAATTACTACTGATGGTTCAAACTGACTAATGGTTAAAATGTCTCTGGCACAGCCCAGGATGTGCTCCCTCCCCAGCTCTCTCTGCTGACAGCTCACAACAGTGTGCTGTTGAATGTGTTAAAACCGAGCTTGGCTTGGGGAAACAGCACCACTGGGGTGTGGTTCTCCAAAGCACAAGCCTGTTTCCTGTGGTATCTCAGCTTCTGCTGTCTTAGATCAGACTGAAGCTGCAAGTGCAGACCCATTCAAGACTTTGCTGCTCCTCATCTTGAGCACAGGGGGCTTCAGGGGGAGGGGGGAGAATTGTGTAAATCTTCCTATTGAATGTACTGATTGAAGGATGATGTTGGGTCAGATAGCTTAAGGGCATTTAAGTCACTGACAGTGAAGGCATTTTGCTGGTTCCAGCCTGGGACCTTATTTTACTTTGCTAACAAAGATGTGAGTCTTAATAAGTGTTCTGCATGAATTATGGGGTTACTGAAGCAGCTTTATTTTAAATATTAAGGTGTGATGTGTTTTAAATACCTCTAAGAGCTATTTAGGCACAAGTTGCAAAGAGGTGCCACAGTTATTTCAGTTTTGTTTTCTGGCGCTCACATATTTGTCCCTCAATCACCTATGCAGATGATATCAGATAAGAGTAGCTACTATGCTTTGTCCATAAAGAGTGGAGCAAAAAGACTATTTTTATTTCATGGTAGCTGATACATTATTACTTCAGGTGAACAGGAAATACTTTAAAGCTAACAAAATGCAAGGTGTAACTTAATGGCTCATTTAATGTAACCCTTTTTATACCTGAATGTAGCTTATGGGCAGCTTTGCTCTCACTGGTGGGTGTGATGGGCCAATCAGGCTTAAAAGTCAGCACTCTTTCTGCTGGAAAAGTCTGCTTCTAGAGTAGCAAAGCTCTTCTGGGGAGCATTCAGCCCTTCAAGGAAGTGGCCAGATTCTTGTTTGAAGAGAATATTTTTGGGAGGGTTTCTCCTAAGAGAACTTGTGGTGTCTGCATGCTACTGAAAGCTGCTAATTTAAAAAAAATCTTCGTTCTTACGAGTTTAGATAATTTGTGTCTTCCTTGCTACTTCTGTGGGATGGTTTTGCCTCAGTTTGACTTCATTGTGTCAGAAGGTTTGGAGGGCTTCAAAACCAACTTATTCCTGATATACTTGTTCATGGTATCTTTGTTCTAGTAATGTCTAAATAGCATTCCTTTTGCATGAAACAAGTAGAACTTCAGCTTATGTGTACTTCAGCTTAGCTGTGCTAAGCCTACCTTTAACCTTACAGAATTTTTAGCTTAACTTCAAACAAGAAACCCCTTAGATTTATCTCAAGAGGATATCAAGTACAGAAAAGTGGTGTGCCTGAAGTCTGAAGCAGGCTTTCTGGGAAACCTCAAAAAGTATTTGGATATAGTTAGTGGTCTCTTTTTGGCACTTACCTAGATTTAACTAGCAGAACGCTTCCTGATTATTGAGTAAAAAAACCCTGGTTCTAGTTCTCTTGCAGTCTGGTTTCTTATTAAACAAGATGTGAAAACTGTACATATTTTTGGTAGAAATACAGGAATCAGAGCTGTCTGTGATCATATTGGTATTATGTGGTTCCTTGAATATTTCTCTGCTTACTCTTGCTTTTTTGGTCTCCTATGTCATGCAGTTAGCTTATAGTCTAAATATGACTTTAAGTTGTTCACAGTGTAATTCCTTCCACCCCTCACCACTGGAAGCCTGGTGGAGTTTACTAATAGGATTGATTGCACTGAAGGGCAGAAAAAAATAGGATTTGTTGATCTGAGGTAAATGGCTGTTGGCAAGAGAGAGAACTGTTAATGTAAGTCCTGTATGCTGGGGTTTGGTGCACTCTGAGTGTCTTGTCTATACAACTTCAAGCCTTGAACCATTGCTTTGATGGAAAAATATTTTAAATAAAGCTGTTTTAATATGTACAACTTTTGCTCAAAAATTGTGAAATATCTTTACATTTTTCAGTTGATAGGCATGCAAATAGAATTGGGTTCTCAGGCAGCTCAGTGTACTCGCAGACCTCACTTTCCCTGGCCTAAGGTTAAGGCATCTGCTTTCAGGCCAGGACTGTCCCTGTCGAGCCCCAGGCATCTAAATAGTGTTTCTCAGTAATTATCAGGAGTTTTGAATGGGATCAGCAATGTTTTACACTAGCATTTGAGGTGAAATGCCTCTGCTGTTTAATTTGCTTTGTGAGAAGTGAAAGGTGTGTGAATGTCTTCCTGCCTCTGTGGGAGAAGCTGCAAACTCCCTTGCTGCAGTCCCTCGCCACTTTCATGCCACAAGTGAAAATGTGATGGTGAGACATTCCTGTCAATTGCAATCTTAAATAACACCTAAACCATTTCTGCAATCTTTCGAGGTCTTTCATCTCCCTGAAAGAATTGGGAAGCAGTATTGGCAGCTCTCCTGCTATGGGAAGTGTTCTCATTTTCAGTGTGCAGCCTTTTTGTCCTAGCCTGTGAGGGCATCCTTGCATCCTGTCTGCATCATACCCACAGCCCTTGGAGCACATCAGGGGTTGTGCTGTATAACTTCTCCAAATACTCACAAAGACTGGAAGTGTGTTGTTGTTATTGACCAGCCTTCTGTAGCAGACTGAGTTGTTAATGCTTCTGGGAACTTCCTTGTTGTTCCCCCTTCAGACCAAAGGGTTGGATGTCTTCTTGTGTGCAGCATGTTTTGGAACATTTCTGCTTTTGTGAAAGACACCTGAATGTTCTGCTCTGGAAATTTAACTTCATAAGATGTTAATGGCTCCCATGTGTGTCAGTACATGTGAATATTTGTAGGACCAGAGATGATAAACACACTGCAAAACAGGAAAGTTATATTCAACAGGAAAAGTGTGAGTACCATGCTGGCAGAGCAGGTGACTTTGTGGCTGCTGGCAGTGAAGCAGCTTGAGAGCTGCTTCCTGGTCCTGGGCAGGTGCTTGTTTTCATTATTGGGTAGCATCACCTGGAGCTTGTGTTAATGATGCATTTTTCTGTCTTGCAGATCAGTGTGCGTGTTACCACCATGGATGCTGAGCTGGAGTTTGCCATCCAGCCCAACACCACAGGGAAGCAACTCTTTGATCAGGTAAGCAATGGAGCTGCAGAAGGTATAAAGTTGACAAAGACATTGCAATTCTATTGAGGCAACAGCAAATAATTTCTAAAGGACTTCAAAGATTGAGTGTCACTGTATCTAATAGCTTCAAGAGAATTCAGCACAGTAAGAAATTGTACTTTTTGTCCAGCACTACAGCATTTTTTAATCTCCAAGAATGCATTAGGAGCTATTCTTACTTCTAGTGAGTTGAATTGGTGCTATGGCTCCTAATAATAGTATTTGGAAAGCAGTAGATATCTGCAGTCTTAGTTTGTAAGAAAAGTCTTATGGAGGACCTAGTAAGCTATTTTTGGTTGACTTACCTGCCAGCATTGTGTAATTGATTCCAAAGGGCAGTTGGTCTCTAAACCAGGAGAGGCTTAGCTGGGTCTCAAATGCTGCTGTAACCTTTAAGTGCAGGTGAAGTGACCTTCTGTACTCCCATCAGGCCCTGAGGAAAACCCTAAGAGCAGTGATGTGCCAGTGATGTTGGGCTGTTTGCATGGGGTACTTCAGCCTTCCCCTGCATGCACTGGGTAGGCAAATTTCCTCCTGCTTTGGCCCAAACAGAAGCAGGGAGGCATGTGCAGCCCAGAGTTGGAGCAGCAGAAGACAGACATCATCAGCTGCAGTGGCTGAAACTTTGACAGGCTCTACTGTGTTTCTCTGCTGTAATTGGCCATGGATTTGCTCCTTGGAGAAAAATGGGAACAGTAAATTCATAGCTCAAAGATATGCAAATTGAATCTTGGACTAAAGACAAGATGAGGGAACTGCCAGACCAGATATGTCAGAGATTTGGGTGTGGTTCAGTAGAGCTAAGCATTCTGGGGTCAGCTCTACGTAGTACCTATCATAAGGAGGAGAGAAAATTAAGGGCTGTTTCACCCATTGAAGTCAGCTATTTCATTTGGGGCCAGCAAATATAATTTAAATTTTTATATAATTTTTTTAGATCTTTAACCACAAACTACTGTTTTCTCTTGTAGCCAGCTGGATGATTCAACACTAGATGATACATTGCTCTTTGCAGCCCAGCCCTGAAATGAAGTGAGATCCAAAACTTTAGTGAAAGAGCATCCTTTCATAATGGGAAAAGTAAAAAGGCTTTCAAAAAAGTTCTGAATTGCAGTGTACTACTCAGCCATCTATGGCTTACTATGTAGTAGCTCCTGCATATTTTAGCCCTGTGTGGTCTCAGATCTGACAGGTTTGGATTGATAAAAGTGAAAGCCAAGTTTTGTCCAGAATCCATGTCTGCAACATGGCACTCTGCCACAGTTAGTTCATGAGAGTGTTGGCTAATGAAGCTGAGGTGACATATCCCTGAGTTCATCAAAAAATGAACTTTTTTTTTTTTTTTTGAAGGGGGTGTTCTTCATGTGGATGCTTCCCATGATTATTTTTTAGTATCTGGCTTCTGCTATTATCTAAACGAAGCACCAAGTGCTAAGAAACAATACTACTCATGTCAGTAATATTTTTAATCTGCACGTGGTATTTTCAGTCAGCTCTAGGTCATCTGCAGCTTCTGCTGCCAACTGACATTGCTGGCAGACTTGGGCTTCATCAGTTTGTCTCTGAGAAGCATCCAGTCATGTTTCCAATATAGCAGCTCTTCCTGTCTAGTAATTGATTTCACTCCTTTGTCATGCTCTTGGACAGCTGCACATTTTCCTCCCTTCAGTGTATTTCACCCAGCATCTGTCTAAACAGAAATTTTGTTTTGCTTTTTCCACAGTAAACACTTTGCCAAGGGAGAAAACAAATGCTGTTGTAGAACTGAGTTTCTAGATTGAGGCAGTGCTTACCTCACCTAAATTGGATTATAGGTGAAGTTGGAAATGGGGGAAAAATGTGTCTGAAGCTAATTTTAAACATTTACTATTTCTAAAAGGTTTAGTTGACATTAAACTTGCTCACTTTAGGAAAGGAATGGACCTTTAAATATATTGTCAGCTGTTACATATCCAGTACATTTCATACAACTGAGCTGTTTGTGTGTGTTGGTTCCTGTGTGGGATAGTGCAGGGCTGTTGTCCCTGCTGGCACTGTGACTGCTCTCTGGTTGCTCCTGGTTCACTCTGCCTCAGTTTCTATCCTCAGCTTGTCTGGAGTCCCATCATGGGGTGTGTAAGAACAAAGTTACTTCTGTTTATTTTCTAGCTCCCTTAAGCCATATTGTGCCCCTGGACTTGGTAATCCAAGTATTGGTATTTTCTGCATGATGCTGGTTCTGAGAAAAGATCTGCTTCCATCAGTGCTTTTTCGAGGGAAGGGTGAGCTCCTCTACAAAGCAGATGTATGGTTTTGCTGTTGCAGGACGTTTACTTCTGGTGTGAACCCTGATTTTTAACACTTGTACAGAAAAATTTTAAGACATCCAGCATGTTTTTGCCCTGGGGTGCCCTTTCACTTTGAACTATCAGTTCTGAGTTAAGCAAGAAGGAAGCTGCTAAGTGTTACCAAGCTTTCTAGCTGCATGCCTGTCTTGGTGCAATCTGCTGGCTTTGTTCAGTAACATTTAGGCAGTATTTATTTCCACCTGTTGTGTTTAAAGGTAGATAAATGTATTCATTATGCCACACATGATTCTGACCCACTCTGAATAGGGTTCAGAAGATTTTGGAAAGCTTGTAGCTAGGTTTTAGCTTAATGAGGAGAAAAACTTTTGAGTTTAAAGTTCCATAGTAATAATATGTGAATGGACATGAGGTAGAAATGTTCCTGTCTTCCTCTTTCCTGCTTGGTTAAATTTCAAAGTGAATTTTTGTAGTGACAGAACAATGCAGATGCTTCATTGCTTTGTATGAAGCACTTTCTGCCCCAAAGGAGCTGACTGTAGAAATACCACTGAACTGATACACATGTGCAGTAACAACATGATTTATACCAGAGCTCTTCCTATTCCCTGTAACTTTACAGCTTTAGCTTAAATATCTTAGGCTTGTGAGCATGGACAAAACCTGGATTAAATGAGTCAGGATTGCACTGTCTGTCTTCTGCAGCTTTGCTGATGTACCTCTTAACATCAGCTGCTGAACTCCAGTGCTTACTGACTCACTAGCAAGAGCAGTAACTTTTGTACTGCTTCCTCAGCTGCCACTGATGGATTAAAAGAAGGGCTCAAGGATGAGCTATGCATGTCAGGGGTGCTGCTTATCCCATAGGCATGATTACTTGACAGGTACCTTGAAATACTGCTTTCCTGGGATGCAGAGCACGGGCACTGCACCAGTGACAGCTACTTGTTTTCCTCCTTTGACTCTTTTCTGTGTTGGACTGCAGTGCAGCTGGTCTGGGGAGCAGTAAGTAAACCAAGGCAGTGCTTTGCATTGTATGTCTTCTACACATAAAACTTTAATCTGTTTTCTGGTGAAACTTCTTAGTTACTTGTTGCTGTGGATGGATTTGAAATTGTGTCCCTCCAATCTTTTGCCTCTCAAACTTCCTCTTTTTTTTGAGTAAATTGATTCCAGCTTGAATCACTAAACATCCAATCTCCTTAAAGGTGGTTTCTGTCCAATTAAGAGCCATGGAGACAAGTCACACGTTGTGACATGAGAACTTCAATAGCTATCACTTCAAACTTTAAAAACATATAGTTAACCTTCCTAAGATGCTTTTCCTCATTTTTGTGAGCTTTTGGGGTCAAAACTAAGCTTGTTGCTTATCTATGTGCACTTATGTAAGTGCACTTATCTATGAATTAAAATTATAGCAATAAGCATTTTTTAGTACACTTCAAACCTGGTCACTGATGTTGTATTTTACATTCAGCATTAAGTCTTATACATATTGGAATGTGTGTTGAAGGGGGGGGGCTATTTTTGCTTAATTTTCTTTTTAATTCTTAAGGTTCTTTCAGATTTCATGAAGAGCTAAATCTCCTAAGATTCTGAATTTGTGTGCCCTGGCTTGTCTTGCCTTACTTTTTTAGCTGCATGGCCACTGAGGTAGCTGTGCAGCCAGAAACCTTGGTAATTCTTAGCAGCTTCCTTCTTGCTTATCTTCTGCAGTGAATTTAGTGGTTTTCTAGACTACCAGTTTGTCAGACTTTTTTTGTGTTTGCTTAAGCTTACAGCACAGGCTGACCAAAGCCCTCTTGATTTTGAGTAACTCCATCTGAGTTGAGCTGTGTTTGGAATAAAGGTGTGGTTGGTGTCTCATGGCCTGCAAACTAAGCTTTTTGAGCACTGTAAGAGAAACCTTTAGCCTTGGTAAGGTCCTACCCTAGCAGTGTTTAAACACATAGGAAATGGCTCTGCAACACTTAATCCACTAGGTGAAAGCACTGAAACAAAAGCTCTCTAATGTAGTTTCATGGTGGAAAGCAGCAAGTCTCAGGACAGTGGCTGGTTCCCCCAGCAAATCCCAGAACTCTTGTTCCTGTAATGAAGACTTGTGGTTGAGTGGTATGAAAACGTGTCTGAAATTCCACAGGAGCATGTGGAAACTTTCTGACTTTTAGAAAAGCAGTAGTTCCAACCAAAAATGGACTGCTTGTTGCTAAAGAGGCAAACTACAATAAGTTCAAACACTTTAAGATCCTGTAGTTTAGCACTCTGGCATTTCAGCACTTTGGAAGGGAATATTAGAAGTATATCCATCAGCTAAGTGGAGGGGGAACAGCTGAATGTTTGTGGCTGTACCCTATCTTGGGTACTAAGTTAGGGTAGCTGAAAGACCACGTTCTCAGTTGTTTTTGACTGGCATTTGAAACTGCAGGTGTGGCACCAGTTCAGAGCTCCTCCAGCAATAAGCTTAGCTGGCAGTTTTCTCTCACATGTTCTTGACATGCCTGTCATGGAAAGGGAGAGAGACCTACCTCATCTCTAACTAGGGCAACATTCAAGGCACTTGTACATTGATACAGCCTGAGATGATTTGGCCTTTGGCGCAGGAACTCGATCCAAGTGGAACGCCTTTTCCTCTGCTTGCATGCTTTGGTCTTGCCTGTGTGTAAATAGTGCTTTCATCAGGGTCTGTACTTGTTTGCTAGTGTAGTGGTGTGTTTCCTGGGCTGAGAATGACAGCCATTTTCAATCAGCATCTTGATGTTAAAATCTACATTTAAGAGGCTGCTTATGGCTCCCTCTTCTGCTCTGCAGCAGCACCCAACAGCAAGAACATACTTCAGAGGGAGATAGGTGGATGCTGAGGGGAAGGAGAGGAATTGTCATGCAGACTTAGAAAACAGGGAGTAAGAAGGAGTGAGAGAAAAGGTTACCTGAAAGATCTTCTGTTTCTTCTCTGAGCATAAGTAAAAAAAAAACCCTACTGATGTGTGCTTAGACTTTCTGCAGAGGATGAAGTGAGTCACCAGAAAGGCACTTTTATCCCTGTGTCAGTGTGGCTTACTGAGTAGAATTTTAAGCTAAAGGTAGTACTCAATTAAGAGCTTTGTAGTAGCTGGTCAAGGTACCATGGGACAGCTGGATTTTAAGGCTGCATCCAATCTGTTGCCCGTTGTAAACCGAGCCTTATCCAGCAGGCTAAACAGGACCCAGAGACTGACTTAATGCTCCCCGTGGCATGAAGGAAAGATGTTGCTCTCCAGATGAGTGTGCAGATTTTAGGTATTTAAGTATTGTGGTCTGTGTTAAATAGTACTCTCTATTCTCCCATCCTTAGTGCCAGCCCTTCTCCATCCTTAGCCACTGCCAGTAGCTGTTTGCTTTTTGGAACATCTCACAGTTCATTAGGGCTCTGAATGCTGTACACCCCCAGACATAATTATGCTGCTGCCAGCCAGATTCCTTGCAGCTGTAGAAAGCTGTTTTTTCTTCATGCTTTTTCCCTTGCTAAATGGAACTGAATAGCCTGCTAAAGCTGTGGAGGGAGGAGGACTGTCCTCCCTGCTAACTGCCTTAGTTCAGTGGCAGCTTGGGAGTGTGATGGTGAGTGCTCTGCTGTGTCCCCTCTTCTCTGCCCCCAGCTCGTTGTTGTCTCTGCTATTGCTGTGCAGGCTTCTACTGTGGAATAAAAGTCCTTTTGTGTGGGACCACAGTGTGGAGCCTTTCAGCTCCTTGCTGGCAGTCCAGCCTGTTGAATTCTCAGGCATAAGCTGCTGTCAAGTGGAAGAGAGGAAAGCAGACCCATGCAGTCGAGTGAGGAGCTTCCATCCCATTCATATGTTAATGCTTCCAAGAACAGAGCTATCCTTGGGCTCTAGGACAGCCTTTCTTCCCCTCCTTGAACCATCTGCTTCCAATCCCAGAATCCCAGAATATGCTGAGTTGGAAGGGACCCACAAGGATCACTGAGTCCAACTCCTGGCCCTGCACAGGACCATCCTCAAGAATCACACCCTGTGCCTGAGAGCATTGTCCAAATGTTTCTTGAACTTTGTCAAGCTTGGTGCTGTGACCACTTTCCTGGGGAGCCAGTTCCAGTGCCCAGCCACCTTCTGGGTGAAGAATCTTTTTCTCTGGTATCCAACCTAAATCTTCCCTGACAACTTCAGGCCATTCCCTTGGGTTTGGTCACTGCTCCCCTCAGGGAAGTGATCAGTGTCTGCCCCTCCTCTTCCCCTCACAAGGACGTTGTAGACTGTGATGAGGTCCCTCTCAGTCTCCTCCAGGCTGAATGGACCAAGTGCCCTCAGCTTCCCCACAAGGCCCTTCATCTTCACTGCCCCCTTTGGACCCTCTCTAATACCTTAATATTAGAGATTAATATCTTTCTTATATTGCAGTGACCAAAACTTCATGTAGATAGCAAACCCTGATTTTTCTCCAAAAGCCTCCTTAGCTGTGTGCATCCTGCTGTGTGATGCACAAGTAACCTACATTCCCCTGGATCTGCAGGGATTCTAGCCCAGCTCTTCAGTTCATGTTCAAGCACGGACAGGCTGAATAATTTCAGGAATGCCAGTGGGATGATGTACATAGACTACATGACCTAGTGTAGGTTTTGTCTCTGTGTGTGCCACCAGTAGCATGCCTCTGCTGAAAACTGCATTTGGCTTTTCTGCCTGAAAGGAACAAAGGCCCTAATGCTGCTTTTGAAAGGCCAGAAGAAATGTCTGATCAAGCCCTAAACAATCTAACTAGTGATGTGTTTGTGGGGAACCTATGCCCTTGGTGTTGTATCTTGCCAAAGTAGAGGCCACATCAGAAGGGGACAGAGTGCACCTTCAGGCAGTACAAAATTATGTCAACTGACCTGGCAGCTGATTTTCACTGGGCAAGTCTCAGTCTCTGCATCTGTTAGACCCTTTGAAAGGGAGAAGCTCTTAGCAAGCCTGAGTCTGACTGACTTTAGGAACCACATCAACCTGGAGACAGATGTCTTCTTCCTTCCCCTTTCTTGTCCAGTAATGGAGGTGACCAGTAGGTGCCCTGTTTGCCAGTATGAGACCAACTCCTGAGTCTTCAGGAGGAGTGTGGGGGAACTTCACTGTGTAGACTTGCCCTGTGCCCTGTGGCACATCCCAGGCTCTTATGTCTTGATACCAAACAGGCTTTGGAGAAATTTCCCCCTCCTTTTAACCAACAGTGGCACTGTACTGCAGTAGTCTTGCTGCCCCACCATGAGGCTCTTGTCATGACATGTCTTTAAAGCCTTCTTAATTCTTATTTACATAGATGCCTGGTGTGCTGGGAAAGTAACTACAGAGAGAGCTTACATAGTGGTGTAGTTACTGTCTGTGGTGGCTCTTTGTCCTGGCATGAGGGATAGCATATGGATTTACCCACTGCACTTCCTCTTAATGGTGCTACTCAGTAAAGAGCTGTATGAAAGGCCTGTCTATAGCTATCAGTGGAGTAGAAACAAATCTTAAAGTAGCACAGCCTAGCAGGGTGATTCATGACTTGCCCAGGAATAGTACATTTGCATGGTAAGTGTGGGGTGTACCTGAAAATGGAGCTGTGTTCCTGATTCCTGGCAGTTACTAGACCTGTCAGAGCTGTTGCATTGTATTTTGGCTATACATGTTGGCTTATAAGTAGCTGGAAAAAATGTCTCAGCTGTTGTTTATAAATAGCAACAAGACTTAAAGAGCTGAAGGAGAAGAAAGAATACTGTACACATCCACTTAAGACTTCTTAGATGCCCAATCATCTTTCTGTGCACTGCAGCAGGAGAGGCAGGTGGCCAGGGCACTGGCTCTTGGTCTGAACTTACCTCTAACACGTTCTCAGCCACTGGTAAGTTCAGTCCATCTGGGGATCTTGCTCATAATCACCTTTCAATCTTTCAGGTTGTCAAGACAATTGGTTTGCGAGAGGTCTGGTTCTTTGGACTTCAGTATCAAGACACCAAGGGTTTCTCAACATGGCTAAAATTGAACAAAAAGGTATGTTTGCTCCAAGATTTTGCTTGTCCTTGTTCCCTTCTCTGAGAATGCAGGGGCAAATTCAGTCTCCATACTTCTGTCAGTGGCCTGTTCTTACCTATACATGCACCTCAAGTACTGCAAGATCAGTGAGTTAGTGGTGTGGAGTCCACACAGTCCCTCCCCAGAGTATGAAGAGTTGTGGTATCTGACCTGGTCCTGCATCTAGCTCTGTTTGTTACTTGGCCACATCTGTTACCCTTCCTACTAAAATGCTGATGTGGTGCTCATGTGAGCATCTTGGCTGGGGAGAAACCTGGAAAGTAACTCAGATACCACTGGTCATAACTACTGGCTTGTGTAAATCCAGTGGGGAGAAGTGATGAGGTATTTAGCAGTAAGTAACTGAAAATCCTTGCTTTTCTGCCCACTCTCTTCTGCATTGGAAAGGAGAATTTTTTTTTCTAGTGCATGCTTGTCTTCCTGTCTGTCAACTGCTTCCCTCCACTTGGTTATAGCCTCTAAAATCTGCTAACTCTGTCCCAGGTAACAGCACAGGATGTACGCAAAGAAAGCCCCCTGCTTTTCAAATTCCGTGCCAAGTTCTACCCAGAAGATGTGGCAGAGGAGCTGATCCAGGACATCACCCAGCGCCTGTTCTTCCTGCAAGTGAAGGAGGCGATTCTGAACGACGACATTTACTGTCCTCCAGAGACAGCCGTCCTCCTGGCTTCCTACGCCGTCCAGTCCAAATACGGGGACTTCAACAAAGACGTGCACAAGTCTGGCTACCTTGCTAGTGATAAACTGCTTCCACAAAGGCAAGTGAACCTGCACAGTCTTAGACACTCTCTGTCTTTAAAAATTTGGGTTTTTGTTTGTTTGGGTTTTTTTTCTTTGTTTTGTTTTGTTGTTTTTTGGTTGGTTTTTGTTTGTTTGGTTTTTTTGGTTTTTTTTTTTAAGTGTAGGGGGTGTTTTGACTGCAATGCTCAGAATAAAATATAGCCTCGTGCCACTTTGAGCATTTAGATTAGTATTCAATTAATTAAGAGCTTTAACCTTAAACTTCCTATTGCTACTCTGAAAGTCTAATCAGAAGTAGTGAGAGAAGCTCCAAAACAAAATACGCTACAAGGAGAAGCAAAACTGAATAAAATTTGTCATCTGTTAGAAGTCTGAATACTGACCATGGTGTCTCTAGCCTTTTAATAAAACTGTATTTCTTGGAATGTTTTTGTGGGGGAACTCTGATGCCAGTGGAGTATTTAATGAAGCATTACTATACAGCAATGTGACTGTGTGTGCATGTATGCAGTGCTTGGTTTTAAACATCCCATGTATATTCCTTCCAGGGTTTTGGAGCAGCACAAGCTTAACAAGGACCAGTGGGAAGAGAGGATCCAGGTGTGGCATGAGGAGCATCGAGGAATGATTAGGTAACTGATGCAGTGTGAAACTGCTGTATTTAAAGTAGTGTTAGTGTGTAATGTATGAATGCATACAAAAATCTGTGACTTGCTTCAGGTTGAGTTAGCATTCTTTAGGTTATTTTGCTCAGAGTAATTAGGTTCATGTGCCTCTGCTGTTGCTGGTCCACATCAGCTGGCTGCTCTTAGTAAAACAAGACTGAATTTGCAGAGTTTGTAATTATCTACTATAGGGTGATGTTTAGAACCTTTGCCAGCTTGTTGCTGCTCTGTCCATGTGGGAAGACAGCACCTTCTTGCTCTAATGGCTTAAAGACTCAAAAAGAATATCTGCTTTCTTTTTACATGCTGCAGAGAAGATGCTGTCTTGGAGTACCTGAAAATTGCACAGGATCTGGAAATGTATGGTGTGAACTACTTCAGCATTAAGAACAAGAAAGGCTCTGAGCTCTGGCTAGGTGTAGATGCTCTTGGACTCAACATTTATGAGCAGAATGATAGGTAATAAACCTCTCTCTCTTCATCATTGCCTTCAGCTCCTTTCCAATATAAAGTCATTCAAAATCAATTTCTCCTTGAGTTCAAATCTTTAACCAAACTCCACAATTTCTGTTATCATTCTTGGCTGTCTTTTTGACATTGCCAGAATAATCCATAAAATGTGCTCCTTTGGACCAACAAATACAAGAAATTGGCAAATCTTTCCAAGATAGTTTCACTTGTATTCCTAGTTTTCCTGCTATAGATGCATTCCCCAGTTCTGTTTTTTGTTTAAAAAAACCAAAGAAAGTGGGATTGAAGAACTGCTTCTTATGTTTATATTTGATTTACAGGACTAATTTTCTCTGCTGGTTTCAACTACCATAAGAGCACTGAAATACAAGGGTGGATTTGGTATAATTTTGACCTTTATATTCTAAGTCAAGAATTTGGAATGACTTTGGGCTCTCTTATTTCTTTTTGCTTCCCATTTCTGCAGGCTAACACCGAAAATTGGATTCCCTTGGAGTGAGATCAGAAATATCTCATTCAATGACAAGAAATTTGTTATTAAGCCTATTGACAAGAAAGCACCAGTAAGAAGCAAGATTCATATTAAGCTATTAAACTTTCAGCTTCTTAGCTGAACAATTTCTGCGGGTTTGGTTTTGGGGGCTTTTCTGGTTTTTTTTTTTTTTGCACAGAATCTTTTCATCAATAGCATTAATGCTGATGTAAGCAGGGAGACCTGTTCAGGGCAGTAAAGTGATAGTTACGATTTTTTTCTGGCTAAGAGGGTGGAAATTTAGTATAAGCTTAAGCTTTTAAGGTCAGTGACAGGGAATAGCTCTTGCTTAGGGTTTCTGATTCTCCTAAGACTGTTCAGATCCTCTGATAACACAGTTGGGATCTAAGGGTACCTCTGTTAGCTGTGGATGCTTCCTTTGCAACCTGTTGGCTTTAATAGTGTGTGGGATGATCTTTTGCAGGTTTTCACCTTTCTTAAAGCAGAAGCTTTAGGTCATTTTATAGGGTAGACTGGAAGTTTTTTTCCTTGCAAATTTATATTGAATGTAATTGCTTTCATCTTTAAGGCCTAATAATTTCCTGTGCTAGCCAGTTCCTTCTGTTCTTCTTGTTGCATTGCTGCTTAGAAGCATTTCCCTGCTGCTTGTTGCTCCTTTTTAACAGAAGAAAGTTATTTATCCATTGATTGTAACATTTAACACCCTTTCTGGCATAAGCCACGACATTACATTCGATGTGGCTGGCCAGGCTACTGTACAGATTACTCAAGTGGGAAGGAAGGTGTGAGAAGCCAGGGACTCAGTGTGCCTGGTGAACAGCCCTGCTGGTGTTTGGAATGAAATGGGGATGCAAAGGTGCTGTGTGTGAGTGCTAGGGATGTGTTACAGTGAAACCCAGCACACATTGTGTGCTCCCACCCTGGGCGTGTTGGCCAGGTTGAAATCCATTCCAGAAAGAAGTGTCTAACTGCCACCACCAATTAATTAAACATCATTAAACAGCTGGCTGGCAACTCCAAAAACCTCAGGGTCTTGGGAGCATAGTGCATACACCATGTGCTGCAAGAACAGGTCTAATGCTGCCTTTTTCTTGTCCCAAGGACTTTGTATTCTATGCCCCTCGGTTACGGATTAACAAGCGAATCTTGGCGCTCTGCATGGGCAACCACGAGCTCTACATGCGCAGGCGCAAACCCGACACCATCGAGGTGCAGCAGATGAAGGCACAGGCTCGGGAAGAGAAGCATCAGAAACAGATGGAGAGGTTGGTGGGGTTCTGAGTACCCTGGGTGTGATTAATCACTGCATCATGTGCTAGATGGCACCTTAACCTGCTGGAGCCAAAAATAGAGCAGGTTGCTTTCTGCTTCAGGAGGTCTAATGGGTTGATAGTAATGGTACTCATCACAAGTGTGATTCACCATTACTTTCTTGGACTTAAAGATTTGTCTGTCCATTTGGTGGGACTAACACAGACCTTGAAATCCTTTATAACACTGCTATTATGAACTTGTCATTGAGATGAATGCCAGAACTTTTTATTTTTGCACTTTTACAAAGGGGTACATCTGGAGTAAAGCTCATTATCTGAGTGCTGTAGGACACATCTTGTGTGTGCTCTTTGTGTGTCTACTAGGAAGTGCTCCAATCTGGGTGATAGTTGGTTTGAAATTACATTGTGACTTCCTTCCATCAGAGCCCTGCTGGAGAATGAGAAGAAGAAGAGGGAGTTGGCAGAAAAGGAGAAGGAAAAGATTGAGCGTGAGAAGGAGGAGCTGATGGAGAGACTCAAGCAAATTGAGGAGCAAACCAAGAAAGCTCAGCAAGGTAATAGGAAGTCTTTGTGTGTTTCCTTTGATGATGAACAGTTTGAGTGAGAAGGGTTCAAATAGTAAAGCTATGAGCATCTCTGAGTAATTTGTCTCTGCAGTATTGTTTGCTAACTGGTGTTAGGGCCCTGGTTTAGCCTCCTGAAGCTGAATGTAAGCCCTCCATATGCAGTTGCTGAGAAAAGGTTTGCATTAAAGAAATGGGTAACAGTCAAGATGTCTCTCTTGGCACCAGATGTACCTTGCCATTGTCCCTGTGCTGGCTGGAAGCTTTATCCCAGCATATCTGTAGAGCAAGGAGTCAAAAAGTGTAGCAGGGGTCACGTCAGTCATTGCTGTGGTGATTTACTATCTAATTGCTTGGCTAGAGTTGGTGTGGTGTTGTCCAAGCAAAATACTGGATGCTTCTCTGCCCCTAGGTATGTAATTTTGGGATGGGTGCTTCCCCACAAATCCACTGGGGGTGGGCCTTTTAGTCTTCCAGCTCCAGGTCAAATGTGAGGGAGAGGAAAGGGGACAGTTGCCTGCATCCCTCCTTTACCTGTCCCTCTGAAGGAAAACCCTTATCCAGACAGTAGGTATAAGAGACTTTCTTTTTCTACTGCCATTCTTTAATTGATGTCTTGAAATGTGCTCCCCTGATTTTCAGAATTGGAAGAGCAGACCCGCAGAGCTCTGGAGCTGGAACAGGAGAGAAAACGAGCTCAGGAGGAAGCAGAGAAACTGGCTAAGGAGCGTAGAGAAGCAGAAGAGGCAAAGGAGGCCCTATTGAGAGCATCCCATGATCAACAAAAGACCCAGGAACAGTTGGTAAGTTGGTGAGCTGAAAATCAACCAGAGGAAATAGTGAAAGGGGAAGCATCTAAGCTTTTTAAGCAAACCAGGCTATGAATATAGTGAGGGAGCACTATATTCACAGGTTCTTTAATTTTTATTCTCAAGTAGATGAACATATAGGTAAAAACAAATGTATTTGCATTGCTTTTTGCCTTTTTTTTGTGCGTGATAATGAGAAAAGTGTTGCTTTCCCTGGTTTGGATTCAAAGAACTGAGTTCTGCAGCTCTGTTTTGGGGAGAAGGAAAAAGAACCAACCCAACAACCAAACAAAACCCCAACTCACAATGAAACACAGAACTTTTTTGGCTTCCTTTCCTCTTTCACCATGGAAGTATTGGAAGGCTTTCTTCTTACTGAAAAGATGTGTTTTCACTCAGGACTTGGACCAAATGCCTCCTTTAGCAAGTACCTTGGGTTTTGTTTCCACTAAAAGCCTTTCTTCTGCAGGCTGCTGAGATGGCAGAACTCACAGCTAGGATCACACAGCTGGAGCTGGCCAGGCAGAAGAAGGAGAGCGAGGCGCAGGAGTGGCAGCATAAGGTAAAGCAGAATCTGAGCAAACTTCTTGTGGAATTGCTCTTTGTTCTGGGTTGTAACCTAAACTACTGCACTGGATTCCACACTAGACTCAATGCCTGCAAGCTTGAGACTTGTAAATACGCAGCTTTGGTTTTTTCTGTGGAATGGGTGACTTATTCTAACTCCATGTAGCAATTTTTGACTAATTAGACCTGTAGCCCATTTCCCATTTACTGTAACCATTTTTCAAATCTCTGAAGTGTTATCCATCAGAGAATTTTGCAAATGATGGTGGCTGAGTAGCTTTGGAATACACTCCTTTAGGGGTGCAAGGTTTCCTGTAAGAAGCACCGAGTGATGCTTCTGTGAGAAGTCTCAGGCACTCAGGATTATACTGACTAACTCACTGTGGCATATCCTGCTGCAGGCACAGAGGGTGCAGGAGGACCTAGAGAAGACCAAAGAGGAGCTGAAGACTGCCATGAGCACCCCTCATGTCACTGAACCCATGCACTCTGAGAACGAGCATGACGATGAGCAGGACGAGAATGCGGCGGAAGCCAGCGCTGAGCTGCGGTCAGAGGCCACCATCAAGGACCGCAGCGAGGAGGAGCGCACCACTGAGGCAGAGAAGAATGAGAGGGTCCAGAAACACTTGAAGGTGAGAAACTGGCAGCAGAGTGTCAGTGTGTGGATGCTGCTTCTACTTTTCTCAATGTTTATTGCAGCAGGAAGGTATTACTGTTATTTAAAAAATGAGGGGACAAGCAGGGAAGAGAGATGATCATGAACTTGCCAGATAGCTGCTGAACTGTTGAGTGGAGAGGCAGATCTTGTCTCCTGGCACTTGACTTCTGTTTTACTGGAAGTAGTGAAGTATTTTGAAGCAGTGCCAACAAGTAGCATCTGTCAGATGTAGTGTGCTTAGTGTGATATTGCTAACCACCTGACAGCTGTTCATAGCCCTGGCTGCAATGAATTGAAGAACTTGGTCTGATTCCTGTCCAAAAGCTGTCTCTGTCGAGTCTGCACTGCATTGCAAAACTCTGCATTGCAAAACCCTGGAGTAGTCCACTAGGGCTCAGCACAGAGACAGCAGTACTGCACCTCTTCTTGTGAGGAACTCCAGTGTTCTGGTGTTCAATTTCAAGCATTTAGTTGTGCTGCCTGACTTGCACCAGGTTTTGCTCATTCTGCATTGTATTGTGGTGGTTACACACAGACAGAGGGGTAGAGGTGCATTTTATCTTCTGCAGCAAGATTATTTTCTGGTGGAAGGCTACTAATTCCTCATATTCTGCAAGATGCTCTGTTGTCTTCAAGGATCCCTCCATATGGCCATTCTTTTAAAGTACAGACATTGTCTTAGCTGTGGTAGATGAAGATAAATAGGTGACAGATTGCCTGATGTTTTCTACCTTCAAATGTTAGGGAGAAATATGAACAACTTCCACAAAATCATAGGTCTGTTTAGGTTGGAGGGGCCTCCATGAGATCATCTAATCTCACTTCCTTGCTCAAGCAAGGTCGGCTAGAACAGGTTGGCCAGAAGAATACACTGGGGCTTGTCCGCTTCCTGTCTCTGTAGATACCGAATCTTTAGGAGGACCAGCAGGAAATCTCCTTGTCCAGCTCTGAGTCTCTGGCATGTACTAACCCCTTGCTGTCTGTCTGTCCTCCTCCAAAGGCCCTTTCCTCAGAGCTGGCAAACGCTCGGGATGAGACCAAGAAGACGGCGAACGATATGATCCACGCGGAGAACATGCGCCTGGGCCGAGACAAGTACAAGACCCTCCGTCAGATCCGGCAGGGGAACACCAAGCAGCGCATCGACGAGTTCGAGTCCATGTAAACTCTCCCCTGCACCTGCTGCCCTGCACTCTCTTCTCCCCTCTTTCCCATCCTCTCCCGTCATTCACTCATAATCGTGCTATGCTGGAACCACTACAGAAGAGTGACCATGGTCTTATTTATCGAGTTTTGGGCAAATGCTGGAGTTAAGTGACAGAAGAAAGAATAGAAATTATGTCTGCCTGGGGTGGCCTGGGGAAAGCAAACATGTATTGGGGCAAATCTGAAGTTGTTTGGCTTGGGGTAAAGTCTCAGTGTGTTGGGTTTGGTATTGCCCACTGAGGTGGCTGTGTTGCTGTCTTCTCCCGTTGTGTGGGGAGACCAGCAGATACTTGTACTGCATTCTATACAGCCAAGAGCTGACAGTCTGACACTGTGCCTTCCTACTAACCTGTGCAAGCTTCAGGATTAAGCTTAGTAGCCACGGTCTGAATTTCTGACTTAACGCAGAGTCTGAATCATGTAGTCACAAAGGGGAGACTGGAGCTTAGGAAGAAGGATTGATGGTAAAATATGGACTTTCTCTCTAAAAGACCAAAGCTTTTGTCCTACAAAAATAAGCAGACCAAACAGATTCTGTGGTGTTCCTGCTGGTGTTACCTTTTGTTGTTTAATGATGGAGCTTTGAATTTCCTAATCATGAGGAGGCCTGTGGAGTATTTCCACTGATACAGTGTGGTTTGGAGCTCGAATTCCCTGCTTTCCAGAGGTTTTGTCTCTGGTCAATGGCTTTGTTCATTATCATTTGTCTGACTTGAATGTAACCAGTGAGGCAGAGATAGCTAAAGTACACTGCCTTCCTTTTTGGTTTTGCCAATGAAAACCTAAAGTGGGAGGTAGAAATGTAAAAGACTAAAAATTCTTGTAGCTGTATTTTCCCTTGCTGAAGAGATACTTTTCTAGTTATGTGAACAAGATTTCAGGTTTTTCCATAAGAGGCCTTTTTAGCACATAGTTGTTGGTGCCTTATGACTGTGTATAGATCTACTGTAGCTCACATACCTTTAGTTTAAACTAGATGCAATCATAAAAAGAGATCAGCAGCTGGGGACCAAAAACTACTCTCATACCTGGGTCATGTACAAGACTGCATCTGTCTTCCTGGCTTCAAGCAGCATTTGAGGGGAGAGGATCCTGAGACACTTGTCCAATTGCTTTCTTAATCCTCACTAGCAGTCTGCCACATCCCTGGCTCAAGTGCTTTTCCTTCCCCAGAAGGATGCTTTGGCCTTTGTAGCTTTGGGAACAGAGGGCTTTCTCTTAGAAATGAGACACAAATGGTTGTGAGACTGGTCCTGAGAGCTGCTTGTGCCAGTTATTGTAATAACCATCGCCTCCTGTCATCCAAGCTGTAGATACCCAGCATCCTCCCTGCCATTCCTGTGGAGGAAATAGCCATGTATGCTCAGGGTTGAATTGGATGTTGCCTTGATCCCTCATAAAAGGAATTGTTAACCTTCAGGAGAGTCATCTTAAAAGTGGGTTCCACCTAAAGTGAAGTCCTCCTTTGTTTTGCCCTCCTTGGATTAGCCTGTCCCTATAGGAAGTCATTAGGCTAGCCTGGGATTTATTTTCTTACCTAGCATAATCCCAAATTTCTCCCTTTGTATGATGTTACTGGTAGTGGTGATAGAAGGAAAACATCTGAAAACTGGAGCATTTTCAGCTCCCTGGTGTATGAAAAAGGGCAAAGGGGGACTGTGCCAAAAAAGAAATGTTCATGATAGTGTTAACAAACTGCAGTATTTCCCCAAGTATTCCTTGGGTGGCTGGAAACAACCTCACCAGTGCTGTGTTACTTTACTTTTTGAAAGCAATGCAAGTCTGTGTGGAGATTCAAACAAATACCAGCCAACCTCTGTCCGAAGCAACATGCCAAGCTATGCTCTTAAACATCCTGGTGTGTCATGTGGGAGCCCCCTTCTCTCCCCTGGACACAGAGTGCTTTTGGGGGAGCACATGACATGGCAAGCTTTTTGTTGGCCAAGAAAAATAAGCCTCAGTACCATGAAAGTCACAAAAGAAGGATTGCAGTTAAATTTGTCAGAACGTACTTGCATATTTGTGTACTGCAGGTGATTGGCACTGGCTCTGTGTGAGCCTCGTTACTGGGGAACAGACAACCTTTAAACTTCTGTTTTGGTGCTTTAAAGCTGGTTCTCAGCACTTCTGCTCTGTCCATGGCAACTATTGATGCATTCGAGGGGAGAAAAGCCTATCTAACATTTTAATAATTTCCTAACAAGCTGACCTATGGTGCCTGGAATTATGTGTTCAAATAATAAACCAGTAAACCTTTTCTGCTTTAATGGGTCACACAACACTGCTGAGCTCTCATGTATTATGATGTTGGCATGACTTCTGTTTATATGGTTTTTTAAACGTTCTAATTCCACATGGTCCAATACAGGAATAGAACGGCTTGTGCCAGTGAGTCCACCTAACTCTTTGTAGTTGTTTCAGCCCTGCCTTCTTTTTAACCAGTATTATATTCCAGTGGTATCTAATGATATTTGATTTCAATATTTCTAGCTATGCACAATTAGAAAATATTAGTCAAGGGATGGAGGGTATGTTTATGGTCTTCCTTCCCTTGGAAATGTATACTGTATTATAAAGATGATATTTTGCAAGAAAACTAATGTAAGAAGCTTTCAGTATTATGGTGAGATTTGTAGACACATTTTTTATTTGTTAGAATACAGTGAATTGTTTTTCCTCTTCATGTTCCAGTTTAATTGGATAACTACTCCTCTTGGGGGTGGGGGGAGGGAAGTACTTTATCAAATGTTGCCTGGCTTATTTTTTCTTGTTTTATTTTTTGTTGCTGTAAATTATGTTGAAGGTTTTTGACCAGTTGTTTACTGGATTGTAATAAAACATCAATTCCTTAAGGTTGTGGAGTAATTCCTGGGTCCATGTGCTTATCTGCAGAGAGAACCTTGATTAAGACATGTTTTTCCTGTTCAGAGGAGTTGTTAAAATCCATACCTTGTTCTTCCTGAAGTGCCAATAAAGTTCAGAGAAATTCAGCAGATTGTGTCTGGCTGGTTACTTAAGGTCTGCTTTAAGTCCAGTGCTGTGTCTCGTAGCTGAGCACATCTGCCTGGCAGCTCTCTCACAAACGAGGAGATCTTACCTGCACCCTGAAAAGGACCTGTTCAGTAACAGCCCCTTCCCCCTCCCCAGCCCCCAGCTGTCCAGCTGGAGCCAATACTGACATTTTTGTGGAGGCACTGAGTGTAAATGTCCAATTTCCAGGTGTCTGGCCAGGTGGAGGGCAGGGAGCTGCTGTGGGTGTGTGCCTGCTCTGCTGTGCCCAGGGCCGTGGGGCATCTGGGTCAGTGGGGAGAGGGTGGCTGGGCTTGGGGCTGCTGCCAAGTCTGTCCTGCCATCAGCCCACACTGGGGGTTTCAGCACAATTTACTTCCCAGATGCCTTGCTGTGGCTGTCTCTACCTGTTTCCCAGTGCCTCTGCCATTATTCCAGCAATGGAAGAGTGGCTGCTGCCACCTCTCTGCTAATGAACTGTGTGATCTTTGTTTGCAGCTGCTTCCTCTGTGGTTGTGAAGAGGGGCCTCGCAGAACCTCTGCCTAATGGTTGCTGCACTGCAGAACAAGGTGGAGATTTCACTGGAACATGTTAGTGCTCAGAGATCTGGTGCTGAGGAAGAGACCTGAACTTTTTTCTAAACAAGACATGAAGTGTGGAGCAATAGAGGCTTCTGGAATCCCCACCAGGCATGGCTTGGATTCAGTTTCTACAGGTGAGTCTTTTTTTTATTGTTGTTGTTCCTTCCTGCCAGGATTCAAAAAACCTGAACATTGGAGGAATTGCATGTCTCCTTTAATGCTATACCTCAGTATATATACATAATGCTAACCCTCAGTTGAAGGTTGCACTGGTCCGGAAAGGTTGATCCTGTACTTGCTGTTTCTAGTGCCCTTGCTTCTCAGTGGACTGTACCTCAGAGGCTTGAGGCTTAGTAATTCTCCATTTAAGGTTATCCATATTCAATTTGTCTTTGAAGAAATGGAAGTGTAAAGCATGAAAGGCTGAAGGCTGCTTCTCTACAGGACCATGTTTAAAAAAAACCTCCACACCACCCTATTCTTCTAGTTGTTGTAAGGCATTCTGTAGTTTAGGATCAGAAATTTGCATTAAACCTCTAATTTTTGTAGACAGCTTCTGTTAGATTTGCTAGTCTGTCTGGGATGTTTCAGATCCATTTTAGGCTGTATCTTCATATGTTTGGGGCTCATCTGCTTTTGTCTGTGGGACAGGGGCAGACTAGAGCATAAGAAGCTCTCAGAAGGCTGGGGGACTAGAAACAGACTTTTTGCAGGTTCTGCAATATTGCTTTATTAAGCAGTTTAATTTGTTAAGAACTCTAAAGAAAAGCCAAAGTAACTCTGTAGAGTAAAATTTTCATTGAGCTCAATCTGTTTGGTAGACTAATGCATTTGGCCTGAGATGCACTGACTCCAAGAAGGACGAAGTAACTGCAGAAATAAGACTCTCATTGCTTCCTCCTTCTCTTGTTTGCTCTCTAAAGCAGGGAATTGTAAGGGCATGGTCTCCAAATTCTGATTTATTTTGATGCAGACCAGCCCTGTAGGGATTTGTCTAGGTAGATGAACAGCTTATAAGTTGCTTGCTCAGGATAATGTTTGGAGGGAAGCACAAGCATTTTTCCAGCATCCTAGGCTTGGTAATTCAATGTACAGGGTAATGATAATTGTAGGCACTTGTATGTCAGCTGCTTGAGCACCTACAGAGGCAGACTGTCTGCAGTGAGAAAGCAGAGAACACCCAAGGCATGGCTTGTTTGCTCTGCACCATCAGCATGACTGCTCTGTTCCCTGCCAGCTTTGCAGCTGTGCATAACTCAGTCTTGGCTATGAAGTTTACATGTCTTATAGCATGGCATATAATCTCAGAGCATGTGACAGCTGGCAGGGAACAGAATTCCTCTGTGACTGATGCCAACCCATAACTGTTGCATATCCATATGCAAATTGATGCCACATGTGATGCTAATGTCTCCCTTGCAGAAAAATAACTTCTGTAAGAAAAATGCCCCATGCCTGGAAATGTTCCAGGCCAAGTTGGATGAGGCCCTGAACAACCTGGTCTGCTGGGTGGCATCCTTGCCCATGGTTAGGGGACTGGAACTAGATGATCTTTATCCCTTCCAGCCCAAGGCATTCTGTAAAAAAAGGTCTGAGCCTCAATGTATGAAATGCTAGGCTGAGGCTGCCTTTTGTCTTGCAGGTTTGCAGTTCTAAGTGCAGTTTGTAGAGCAGGTCCCTGTGTCTGAACAAGGCCTAAATGAGTATCTGGCTCCAGGTGATGGGTCTCTGAACATACTAGCAATTTCAAGATGGAGCTTTTCAGGACAGATGCCAGGATCAAGGGTATAGCAAAAAGTGGAGAAAAAGAGTAGTGCTGAAACTTCAAAAAGTAATACTGGATGCTTGTGGAAGGGACTGGCCTTCAGCTTCTGGTCAGAATACACTTGCTCAGAGCAGGTGTTAATACCCATCTTTCTGGTGAGCAGAGCTCATTTAAAAATTACAAGCCCCCATGATTGCTATATCCTGTGGTTGTGCATCATCCTTTAACCAAATGCAGGCTGGGATTGGTCTTGAGTCAACAAGTTTGACTGAAGGGTGTGTGAAATAAACTGCTCCTGAGCTGGGAGGTGATGGTGAAGGCTGTCTATACCCCACATGCAGCACTATTGCCCTCCCATCCATCTTTGAACATCCTTGACTGGATGCATGAAGGAGAGGCATGTGCAAGTGAAGGTCTTGGCTGGGGCACTGTGACTTCTTAGTGGCCTTCACCCAGCCTGGCAGCAGCTGCAGTGTCAGAAGTGGCTGCTGTCCAGAAGCCCTGTGTGAATTCACTGTGCTTTCTTGTAGCAGTGTCAGCCCTTCTCTGACTGCATGTCTGCCCTTCTCCTTCCAGTGGTGACAGTATGGCTCTTGCTCCTTTTCTTTGTGTCATTCTCAGACAGTTGCTGAACACCTAGGGAAGGTTAGAATGGGCAAACAGCTTTGTCTGAGACATGTAGAAACTGAGGCACTTTTACAATCTTCTCCCCAGGCCCCAGCCTCTGAGGCAGTGTCTGTGACTTGAGCTCACTTTGTCCCAGATCTGTGGTCTGCATCTCTTTTGAGGCAGCAGAAGTACTCTCTGTCCAGGCTTGTGGGCTTGCAAAAGGTCAAACCAGTACATGTTCTTCTGTTTGCTTTTATTAGCAACTTGTTCTGGAACAGGAGAGGTGGTTCATGGGTTTTTCATGTGACAATGGGAAAGGTGAATTTTAGTTTTCTTCAGTGCTTTAGTTCTGTGTCAGCCAGCAGCCCATATCTGCTTCTCTACAGGAGTATTTGTGAGGCAGGGGGCTTGGTAGGAGGGGAGGGGTAAGCAGTTCTTGATTTTCCAATTAATGAAGGCTGCCTTCTGGAAATATTCATTTTTCCTGGGTCTGTATGCCTGCTGCTCTGACTGCAGTCCCTGAGACTTCCTCCATGGGCTTGCCTCTATCTACACCTGAATAGCATGGGCAGTGATGGAGCCAGGGCAGCTCTGATTGCTCTCAAGAAACTAACAGTGGTCAGAGGAGCTGGGTTTGGCATCTCAAAAATCCAAGTATGCTTCCCTCTGTGGAGGGCTGCAAAGGTGTTGTGTAATTTCTGGTTGGATTAGGGCAGTGCTGATTTCAGTGCTGACTTCCTTGTGCAGAAATTGGGGCTGAGGTGGAGTTAATGGCAGCTCATAGGTGTTTTGGATATTTGCATGAGAGTGCCTAGACTGGGAGAATGGAGGGCCAAATTGTTTGGTGTGTGGTACACAAGATATTGGACAATGTATTTCAAGCTAGAAAACCACTTCCTTCCCAGCATGTGCCAGCACATGACTGGATGTGTGGGCACAGCCACTGCACTGACAGAGTGTGGCCTGCTGGCAAGAAACCAGGGGGACTGGGGGGCTTGTGTGCACTGCTGGGAAGTTGTTTTCTCCCAAACCATATTTGAAAAAGAGCTAAGGGTTCCCTTCAGCTGTGTCTGGCCTGCTCATAAAATACGTGCTGACCTCTGAAGCAAAATTTTTGAGTATTTTTTTTTTTTTCCAAAGCAATGGTATTTTTGCTTAGTTAGTTGTTTGGTTTGGGTTTTTTGTTGATTGGTTTGTTTTTTTTGTGGGAAAGGTGGTTATTTGCAAAGCTTTCTATTTTTGTGGCCTTGACTAAATGAACACTGATTTACTCTGGAAAGGAGATCTTGCTTCTGCAAGTATTCTCAGTATTTCAAAGACCTGAAAACAGACTACCCAAAACCTGTAAGGGCCTGATTCTCTCCCACCCCAGCAGAATTGTTTTGCTTCCACCAGGGAGCTGTTGTCCCCTTTGCTGCACGTTGTCCCCCTGGCTCCCCTCTCTGCACTGGCCTCTCTTCCATCAGGTGACATTGACCTGTCACTTGCTGTGCTCTGAGTTCCTGGCAGGGAGAGGAGTCAGTGCCAGACAAGCACACAAATGTCCTTGCTGTGCAAACTGCTGTGCATATATCTAATGTATCTCTCTCAGCTCAAGGTTTGCTGGAGAGATAAGATGCTTTGTTGTTTGTACGTGCTGTGGCCCCTCTCCTTGTGTCTCCCATGGCAAGCCTTGCTTCCTTTCCATGAAATTGGCTGAGAGACAGAAGTGGGCTGTCTGCTGCATCTCTGCAGTGCCTGAAAGGCAAAGGTAGAACTGGTCAGAGCCTCTCAGCTGCAGAGGCTGCACAGAGTGGTTTTAATTTGGGGGGTGAGATGGAGCTCAAGAATTTGGCTTTGAAGTGTGAAGTGTTTGAGCTAGCTTGTAGGAGAGAGCAAACCACCTGGAAAAGTTGACCTGAGAGTGAGGGGCCACAGAGTAGGGACACTGCTCAGAGCTGTCTTCAGCTAAAACAAACTGCTGGCCTCACTGCCAGCTCTCCTCTGTGCTACACTCAAGGGTGGGGAGGGAAGCCTTTGAAGGATATGCTGCAAATGATTTGGAATGAGGAAGTTTTACATAAACCAGTTTTGAGGAGTAGGATTGCAGAGAAGTCCCAGTGATCCTGGGCATGGCTGGGCCATCTCATGTGCACCCATGCCTGCTGCAAGGCATCCCTGCTTTGGCATTTCACCAGTGCCCTGCTGCTCTCAGGGACACCCATGGTCACCTCTCAGTGAATTGGGGATAGCACTCACTTTGGATTAAAATCATAGCAATATTCAGTGTTCATCCTGTGTCCAAAGCTGTTGGCCTGAACAAAACCTAAGGGGCAAATCCTATATCAGGAAAAAAAAAGTATTTGTGGGATGAGCAGGGACTGGCCATGAGGGTGCTGTGAGGCTGTGATTGCTGGTGGCCAAGCTTATCAAATATTGAGCTGGGAAGTGTCACCCACTTTCAACAAAAAGAGCAAGACTGGTGAGTGATGCCCTGCAAATACAACTCTGCATTAGCTCAGCTCCTGTCCCTCCACAGCCAAGCCCTGCCTGTTGCTCCTGCGGGAGCAGCACTGCCCCCTCTGCCCTCGGTAAACAGCCAGAGGCAGCAAGAAGGAATTCTGTGTGCTGCTCTGCCGCCTGCAAAGGGAACAGAAGGAAGCAGACAGGTGATTTTAAAAATGTGTTTTCCTCTGAAGAGAGAGAATTCTTTTACTTTTTTAATCCTTTATGCATATGCATTGCCCATGGATTTGTCTCCACTGGAGCTGTCTGAGAAGTGTGTTTCAATGCTTGGACACTTGCTTTTGAAATGAAGAATACATTTCCCTCCTGGCTTATGGAAAATACTTGCAGTCCTTAATGTCTTGAATGCTTTTTTCAGAAAGTTTAGGCACCCCTTTCCAACCCTTGCAACCTGAAATCTTCGGGTGGAAAATTTTCATTTTGGAGCAAAAAGCCAACACTTTCTAGTTATCTTCAGAACTATGAATCCACTCGGTGTGTGTTGAGGCAGAGATTTTTTATCTTATGCTGTAGTTTCTCCCCTGTACAGATTGATTAGAGAGTCCAGTATCAACATTTTTTTCTTATAGTGGTTCCTAAAATGTTACTGCATTAAAAAAACTTGATTAAAGCAGACATCCTACCAGCTGGTAAGCTGTTAATATAGTGTAAGGAACCATTCAGGCTCTTGAGGTGAGAGCTGCTTCCTAACTCCACAGAAACCAGGAACTGAAACTGTCTTTGCTGTTGTATTTTTGGCTCTAGGATTCATATTGATTTATCCTGTAGAGGAGGGTAGACTAAACCACTGACCATGTTTCTGGGAATAAATGAAGAGTTTTCTTCTGCAAGGCTTCAAAGCCTACTAGCATGGATTATCAGTCAGCATGAAATGAATGACACTTATCTGCACCTTTATGGTACCTTTCAGCAGAGAGCTTATCAAAGGAGCTGAGTGTGGCTGCTTCTCACCACCATCGCGTGCAGTAAGTGAATATTCCCATTTTAGAGGCCTGCTCTGTTGGGTAAGGCAATGATGTGCTAGATGCCATCTTGTCAAGAGCAGAATTCACGTGTCTTGCTCTCGCTCTGCTGCTGTGGGAACTGCTGTAGGAATTGCTGTAGGAATTCTCCTCGAGGCAGCAGCCATCAGCACTCCTGCCCCTCTGTTCCTCCAGCCCTCAACTGGCAACTCCTTGTGTGATTAGACATTACAATGAATATTTCTCCTGAAATTGGATTTAGTCCGGCTCCTAAAAGGGAAGTCTGTAAGGAGAACAACGTGAGCACTGCTCAGAAACTGGCATGTTGAGGGGATGCTTCACATGTTACTGTGCTCCAACCCATTCCCATGCCCCGACGGGCTGGGCGGCAGCAAGATCCAGCACAATCCCTTTGTCCATCCTTCCTTCGTGCTTCCCCTCCCTCCTCCCTCCCTCCACCCCCAGGGAGGCTGTCCTACTCTTCTCTTTTTTCCCTCGCCTTCCCCCCATCCTCGCCAGCTGTATAAGTGGCTCATCACGCTGTCCTTGCAGCGGAGGACATTTCGGGAGAGCCGGAGCGGGCCCACAGCAGCAGCAGAGCAGGAGCAGGATGGCTCCCGGCATCCTGGGGCTCATGCGGCCCCTGCGGAGCGCCAGCAAAATTCGCCTTATTTCCCTCTGGGGTGTGACTGAGCAGCACCACGGCCCGGCAAAGCGCTGGCCGGAGAGAGGCTTCGGCTCCGCGCCCGGGGCGCAGCGCGGCCCTGGGCAGTGCAGGTGAGTGAGGCCCAAGGCACGGCCGCGCCCGGGGCTGCCTGAGGGCGCCGCAGCCTCGGCCTGAGCGAGCGGGGACGGGCGCGCTGCCTCAGGCGAGCCCACGCTGATGGAGGAATGTGGTGCCCGGAGCCAGCCCGAGTGTCCCTGGGGCTGTGGGAACCCTCAGAGGTGTCGGTCCTGCCTGGGGCTGTGGGAACCCTCAGAGGTGTCGGTCCTGCCTGGGGCTGTGGGAACCCTCAGAGGTGCCAGTCCTGCCTCCAGAGCTGGGGAGGCACAGCTTGTGAAGGTGGCAAAGAGGCACAAGAGTCCTTTGGTCCATTTCCACAGCTCCTGCAGGCTCTGGAGCAGCCTTCCCTCCCTCTCTGTGCTTCAGGGATAGTTCAGCAAGAGATGGCAAAATAAATGTGATTTGTGGATCTCCTAGACTAGTATGGTCTGGGTCAGACTGAAATCTGCTAGGCATTGAGAGATCCAACCAACATCACAGAAAACAATAAACCATTTTGCTATCTGACCTTAGAGAAAAGTCATAGTGATAACCCTGCTGGGTGGGATTTATGAAGGCTGATTATCAATGGGATTTCTTTCTAATTGTTTGTTGCTTATGAAGTTATCTCTGGCAGTACTTGTAGGCATCCTGCTGGTTTGTATGGCCTTGGAGAGTATCTTTTAGGGAAAACATTGACAAGGGGAAGAACTATTTTCTTGAAACCTCCTTCACTACTTTCCTGTGTCACAAAAAGTTTGAGATCTAATTTTTTAAAAGGGAATAATCAGTTGGCAGACACTGAATTTGCATTGTTGAGTTTATCAGATCCTGGTAAGATCTTTCCAAAGCTCTGATCATGTATCCTGTGACAGTAATGCCATTGTAAAATAGTTCAGCCTAAATGAAGCAAAAATTAGAATAACCAATTTTGTTTTTATCCTGGTTCAAAATTACTTTAAAAAACTTGAAAGGAATTTTTTCTTCCTTTCAAAAACACCAATAAACAAATTCAAAAGTAAATAAAATAAAAAGCTTTGTTTACAGCTTTGAGTACCCAAAAGCAAAGTGTCTTTCAGAGGAGACTTGAGGACTGATTTGAGGGCTGTAAGACCAGTATACAGGTCAGTCTGTTACTGAGCTGAACAGTGAAAACAGGGAGTCATCAGACTACTTTTGTGCCCCCAACAGAGGTACCAACACTGAGAACACAGCCAAATACCTTAAATGTTCGTTTCAGCCAGCAAGGAGGGAAGCTCCTTGAAGGTGCTCTCTGCCTCATGGTCAGGGGTGCTTGGCCTCATCCTGCTCTTGAGAAGAGTGAGCTTTGCACCCAGGCTTACCCAGAGTCATGCAGGGCACCTCACAAGAGCATCTGTCCTTCCTGGTACCTAACTGGATACCCTGTGTGCTGTTCCTGGCTGCAGCTCAGCTGCCTTGGGACCCATGTAACCGGCAGCAGCAGCCAAAGCAAGGCTGGGACTCACAGAACTCAGGGAACTGATTTGTGGGAGGTTGGTGCTCAGATTCTCCTGCAGCTAATGTTGGCTCGAGCTCTAGGTGCCTCAAGGATAACAGGAATTAGGTTTTCTGTCAGTAAATGTGCAGACAGCTTTGGATCCAGCAGTATCTGCAAGCAGTCAGTTCTCACTGTCCTGCTGAAGAATCCATTTGGTTGCAGCACTAAATTAAATTCTGTCACTTTACCATTTCTATTGTGTAACAAATTATTTCACCCATAAAGCTAAACCAAACATTGCCTGGAATCATGCCTATTTGCCATACAAACGGAATAAATTACTCTGATCCATCAAAAATGAGGTGGATTGTTTTATTTTGTTTTGACATTTGAGAACTAGTCTTTAAATTGTGTATTTACAAAGAAATATCCATAGGTGTCTTTGTGAAGGGAACTGTGGTGTACATTGTCAACCCAATGAAAGAAAAAGAGAAAAAAATTTCTTTCTGCCACTGGAGAATGCCCTGGGCTTTGGGATGATGGGCATTGGGGCAGTGCCACACTGAGAGTTACTGGGAAAAAGGCCTGAGTACCTCTGGGGTGCTGCTTTCTTTAAGCACAGGACATGGGCCCTCCTATATCAGAGTGAACATTTGGCATGTACACTAAGAAAAAAACCAGTGTTTGCTCATGTGCTTCCTCTGGCAAATACAACAGTCCCAGAATATACTGTCTGGGTGAGAAATCCTGAACACTGCTGTCAGGGTAGCAGCCTTCTCCAGACTGGTGTGAGAGCCTGGTCAGGGGCAGATGGAGTGGATGCTGTTTCCCTTTGTAGATGCCCTTTCTGCCAGTTGTCATTAAGAGAGGCTGATGGCCATGCTCCTAACTCTTGGCCACATTAAATCTTACAGGCTGTCAGAATAACTAGCAGTTTGCCCAGCATGGATCACATGAGCTCAGAGGAAGTTCCTCAGCCCAGCAGCTGAGCTCCCTGTGATGGAGTTAAGGAAAGGAGTGGGCACTTCATGGAAGAAAAAGCAGCAGAAAAGGAACAATCATCAAATAATCCCCTTGGGAAGGGAAGGGGAAACAAAACATGAATGACAACAGCCCTTCTTGCAGGATTAGTGTCTGATCCTGAGCACTTTGTCATTTCATCACTCTACCCAGGATTAACATCCCAGGCCTGGGACTTGCAAGTGCTCTGCCTGCCCACACAAGCTCCCTCTGCCAGCCAGCCCAAGCAGAGGCAGAGCACCTGCACTTGTTTGTGCACAGATAGACATTTATTCTGAGGGCTGCTGGATAAAGTGAGAAATATTTTGGGGCAACTCAGATTTGCCTGCCACTGAGAACTGGTAATTTGAATTTTTTTCTAATGTGCATGGCATAATCCTTCAAGAAAGTGTTTGCATGGACATTTCCCTCTAAGATCCATGTCTCTAGCACTCAGCCAAAAGACCTCAATCGTGGATGTGCAGACAAGGGTGGACTCCTCTGATTTTTGCAAACTTTGTCTTACAGCTCTGAGGATCAGGTGACGGTGCATTTTATAAATCGGGATGGAGAGCGACTCACGACCACAGCCAAAGAAGGGGAGAGTTTGCTGGAAGTGGTAGTCAATCAAAACTTGGCCATTGATGGATTTGGTAGGTGTTGCAGCAGGGTGTGTACATGTGCTCTTAGGGCCAGTGGTAATTAGGAATAGTGCAACAGTACATATGCCACTGTGTTCTGCCAAGACCGTGATAAGCTTCCCTTCCCCACCAGCTGCTTGCTGGATGGCTCAGCATGCTGAGATGGCAGTGTAACCTCACATGGTCCCCACTGGCATTCCAGCAGCCTCTGGCAGTGTGTTTGGCTGCATAGAGCTGAAGCAAAACTTTGAAAACTGGTGGTGATTCTCTCAGAGAAAAGGCTGGTTGGAAACTACATCCATCTGTGGTGTTTCCTAGCATCTCTTTTTACAGGCTTCATGTCTGTTAAAGGACTTTTTCTCATAGTGTTCCTAAAGATGGTCTCTCTCAGCCCCTTGTTTTTCCTGATTTACTGTCATGCCCTTGTTCCTCCACCAGGTGCATGTGAAGGGACATTAGCCTGCTCTACCTGTCACCTCATCTTTGACAAGGACACCTTCCAGAAGCTTGATGCCATCTCAGATGAAGAGCTAGACATGCTGGACTTGGCATATGGACTCACTGACACGTAAGCCTCCCTGCTGATCTCAGTAGGTCCCCAAGCCTCTGAGGCAGATCCTCGCCATGTGGCACCTCCTTCCAAGGGGATGGGGCCTGTTCTGTATTACAGCTGTGCCTTGAGAGCAGGAGCTTTAGTGAAAACTCATCCTGGACTGGCCATCCCAGTGTGGGTGGGGAAGTTCTCCCTTTTCTTTGGGAACAGAGGGGCCTCACTTCGTGTTTTCTTCTCAGGTCACGCCTTGGCTGCCAGGTGTGCATTAAGAAGTCGATGGATGGCCTGACAGTGCGGGTCCCCATGGATGTGTCAGATGTGAGGAGGCAGCTGGAGGTTGGAAAGCAAAGCAAACAGTGATGGAAACCACTGCTGCACAGCTGACACCCTCATTTAGGTGTGGCAGGGTACTTAGCTGCTGGTTGACACTGTTGCTTTTTGTGGCTGGCTTGCAGTAGACCATAAAGATCTGATTCAGTGTGTTTGGCAAATCTCTTATTTAAACAAGGCATTATGCTTAATAGAGTCTTTGGTATGTATTTTAAGTGCTTAAATGCTCTGCTGTACGCAGCTGGATTAAAGTGTATGGCTTTATATTTCCCTGGGTGGGTGTCAGTGAACATCTCTGCTGTATGTGGCTCGCTTTCTCCTTTGAAATTTAAGAATTCTGCTGTTCTAAGTAACTGCCGAGAATTTTGCAAGGCTTGGCTCTTTAAAAGTGGAGCAGACTTTTCCCAGTTTGGGAAGCTTAAGAAGGGATTGCAAGTCATTGTACTGATGGGCTTGATGATGTAGGTGGCTTGAGTTTGGTCAGCAAGGGCATATTGAGGACATTTGTGTCCTATGAACTTGAGATGTTTTGGGTCCCTGAATTGTCCTGTGCTGGGAGCAGCCACTGTCTCCAAATGTTACATTTTCTCATTGCTGCACTATCCCACACGTCAAATAAAATTCTAATTATGAGGCTTTTAACCTACAAGATGCACTGTTCTGGCACCACGAGGCTGGCTGGAATGGAATGAGTTGGATGGAGGTTTGGTTGGCTGCATTAAGCACAGCATTGCCAGCTGATCAAAGGAGGTGATTGTCCTGCTGCATCAGCACTGGTGGGGCCTCACCTGGAATGCTGCATGTAGCTTGGGGCACTGAATATAAAAAAGACATTATTCTGTTAGAGAGGGTCCTGTGTGAGGGTGATGAAAGGTCTGGAGGGGAAGCCTTATGAGGAGTGTCCGAGGTTACTTGGTTTGTTCAGCCTGGAGAAGAGGAGACTGAGGTCAGACCTCATCATGGTCCTCAACATCTTTGTGAGGGGAAGCAGAGGAGCTGGTACCAATCTCTTCACTCCTGTGACCAGTGACAGGACTTGGAAAAATGGTTTGAAGCTGAATCAGGGGAGGTTTAGGTTGGATCTTAGGAAAAGGTTCCTCACTCAGAGGGTGGTTGGGCACTGGAACAGACTCCCCAGGGCAGTGGTCACAGCACCCAGCCTGTCTGAGCTAAGAATCGTTTGGACAATATTCCCGGGCGCATTGTGGGATTCTTGGCACGTCCTGCACAGGGCCAGGAGTTGGACTCGATGATCCCGATGGGTCCCTTGCCGATCAAGGTATTGATCCGGTTCTGTGATTGATGAGACTCCAGTGTGACCGCGGGGCTGCTGTGGCGCCGTTGTGGCGCCAGGGGGCGCTGGCGGGGCGGCGGCGAGGAGGAAGAGGAGGAGGAGGAAGAAGAGGAAGAAGAGGAAGAAGAGGAGGAGGCGGAGGCAGCTGTGGCAGAGGGGCCGCTGCGCTGTGCCCGTCCCTCCTTCCTGTGGCACTGAGCGGAGCCGGGGCCTGTCTCGGCAAGCCACGGTTGCCATGTGTGTCTGATGGTCTCCGTGCCCTCCTGTGCGAGCCAGCCCTGCCCGCCCGGCGTGGCCGGGTGTCCCTGCGGGCTCAGGCACAGGTGACCAGTGACTCTCTCGCAATATGCTTTGTCTTCCTCTCCGAGCCTTCATGCAAAAATCGGTGCAAATGTTTATCTATGTCAGAATTTTATCCTTAGCAGAAGGGGACCTCCAGGAGGGATTTCCTGGCATGGGCCAGAACGATGTGCTATAACAGGTGATGGCAGCAGGGTGGATTTTTTTGCAGGGTCCCAGCCCTGTTTGGAGACCATGGATGTGGTGATGTACTAGGGCTTCAGGCTGGTGACTGACATGCCACAGGGTAGCCCTTCTCTTTGTCATACTTCAGAAGAATCTTCCAGGCTGTGCATGTTTCTCCCAAACCTCTTCCCCTCCAACTTGTTGCAGGTTGACTGTAAAAAAGCAAAGACAATAAATATGGATTAAAGCAGTTAAGGCACCACCTTCAGCAGCACTTCAAGTCTCTCCCCCTCCTGATCCTCCCACTTGCAAAGCCAAGGTGATCAGGAGCTTTGCAGTTCCACTCCTCATTCCCCCCTTGTTGTGAGCTTGAAGCTGGACCCCAGGCTGCTGCTGGAAGATGTCAGCTCTCTGCACACCCTGGCAGGTGGCAAGGGAGGGAGCAGCTTCTGGCTTGGAGGGGCTGAATGGCTGCTGTGTTGCTCTCAACAGTGGGGGTGACCTCTGAAGAAAGAGTTTCTAGGATGAGCTGTTAGCACTGAAATGCAGGGAGTCAAAGTAGCCCGTGCTACTCTTTGGTGGGACTGTCTGTCCCTCAGAGGTGCCATGGGACAGTGGAGAGGCCTCTGCACAAAGGAGCTACCTGCAAAGGATGAGGGAGAATACACCTTGGAAGACTGGCTTTCCTGACAGTTGAAACATCAGAAATAGAAGTGAAAAGTTTAAAGTAAACTACAGCTGCCTCGGGCACTGCTGTCATGTTTCTGTCAGCCTGCAGGATAAGGAAAGAAATGATATATCCTGAGCAGAAATAAGATGAGGCTGAACTGCATGAGTCACTTCTCTTCAAGGCAAATGAGCTGGACTTGTTTGGCCTTGGTCTATATTGGGAGCAGGCCCTGAGCGCTCCTGGATGGTGCCCCTGTAACTTCCCAAGAGCCTGCATCCGGTGGGGCAGTGAGCAGGGCTTTCAGTGTGTGACAGCCCAGCCTGGCCTAAATGATGTGTAAAAGGGCAGGGAAAGAAGGGAAACCTGTTTGTGTCTCAGGGCTGCACATTGAGGGGAAATGTGGCTTTTCTGGGGCAGAAAGCCAACCGAGAGTCTGTGTGTTTGTTATTTCTTGTTACGAGCAAGCTGGGGGCTGTGGAACATTTTCAAGGCTGGTCTCTGAGCTGCACTATTGCTTGGCTCATGGAAAAGGAGGACTGCAAATTTCCAAGCCCAGAACTCTGGTTTGTGTTATGTTTTGCAGGATTTTGTTTTGTTTTAAATAAAGAAAAATTATTAATACAAAACTGGGTTAGAGCAGCTACCCAAGGAACTGTGCCCATATTAGGCAGCCTAAGATTGGGCAAGGAAAACTTTGTGGTTTTCCCTGCCTCTCCCAGTATTTCTCTAAACTAATCTCTTTCTAAGTTCCTTGTGATGCTTTTAGGTGTTGCAAATTGTGAGCATTTGGTTCAGGTCCCCTTTTTTTGAGCTGAGCCCAGCCACTGAGTTTACCATCTGCAGGCATGTTAAGAATACAGAATAACCTCTCTTCCAAGAACAGGCAGAATTTTCTAATAACATTTAGTGCTGTTTCACCTTCTTAAAAAGACAGGAGTAATGCCTAGAGTGCTGTGCTGGCAGAAGGTTTCTTGTCAGCGTGGCAGGCCTGGGCTGGGAGGGGAGTGTGTTTCACTGGTCAGTGCAAATGCTACCACAGCAAGGGCAAGGGAACAAAAGGTGACAACACCACAACAACAACTTGTGTGTCTTTTATTAAAACAGTTACAACTGTAGCTCTGGATAAAAAAGACTGTGGATGCCTTGTTGCTGTTCATGTGTGAGGAAAATTATGGTGGCAGTGGCATTGTGTTATGATTATATACACCTTTCATTATACAGGGGCCACAAAGGTGATCTGGGACAGAGAATCTGAGAATTAAACACCTTTTATCTAACAAAACCAACTGTATACAACTTGGAAAGTGGGCTCTGGGCTTCCCTCTGGTTCCTTGCCCTGGTATTTGATAATGTGAATTTGGAGTGCTGGGCCAGGTTCCTGTCACTGACTCTCACAGGCACCTGGCAGATGAGTGGAGGGATCTGGCACTAGATACTTTTACAGAGGTGGCTTTCCCCTCTGTGCTAGGCCTGAACCATGGCAGCTGCCATGCAGCTCCAGCTCTGGCTACTTGCAGACACTCAGCAGCTTGCAGGGGCCCTTACTCCACAAGCACTACCTTCCAGGCATTAGGATTCATGCATCTCCCTTCTCCTTCACCCATTCACTGTTCACTGAGTAAAAGGATTGTCTCTCTGACAGATACCACCTTAGAAAACTCTCATGTAACTTTCAAATGAACCATCCTAAACCTTTTAACCTTTGAGATTTTACCACTGATTTCTTAAAAAAGTTTGACAATTTCTGTCAAACTAATGTGGTGCTCTCAGTGTCTTTTTAGAGCTGAGCTGGCAGGGTTACAACCCTCTAATGAGTCCCATTATGTCTGTGGCACTTCTGAGCATGGCTTTGAGGGATGCTCCAGGAGTCCACTGGCTGCATCTCTTTGGTGTCCTTACCAGCAGCCTGCTTAGTGCATCCCCCTGGAATTTCCCCAGACTTCATTCTGCTGGAGCTCACAGGGCTACATCCTCTGCTGAGTGGGAACTCAGTGTTTCTCAGAGCCAGCACTGGTGATGAAGCCTGGGCAGTTTCACTGTATGGACCAACAACTTTCTGGCCAGATGTGACTTTGCTTCAGCATCTACTCAACAACATTCCTGACAACTTCCACAACTCCTTGATCTCATGCTAAAGCCAAGCCCTGCTCAAGTCCCTCTCAGCTTGACTAGGAATTTGATCCACACTGCCTCTAGAAAGGGGCATCAGCATTGACAGAAAACTGTCAGCTTTCACTAGGACTGAAACTCCTAGCTACTGAGCTACTCCCAGAGGACACTGAAGAACATTCACAGCCCCTGCCAAAGTGACAGTACTGAAATCCTTTAGAGCAACTGTGTCTCTGTCAAATGCTCACCTTGGGGAAGGTATGAGAAGAAAGAATCACTGCATAATTAATTCCAGACAAAAGCAATCTTGGACTTAAAATGTTACACATGCTGTCTGTCAGTGAATGCTGGACTTTGGACTCTGGGCTCCAGCTGCTGATTCTGGAGCCCAGCCTCAACCAATAATGGGTGTGGGCTGTGAGCTAGACCAGAGCAGACAACAGATGAGCAGAGTGAAGCAGCAGTGATTTCTGGAATGAAGGTGAATGATTGTCCTTTGGATGAATGGTGGTGATGAAGGGTGAATAATAGTGGGGTTTGTGCAAGTGTAAAGATTTTTAGCTAATTCTTATGGAGCATTAGCTGTCCCTGTTGTCCAGTCATCCACGCACATCAGCAGCTGACTGGAGAAAATAAAACAATGTTTCTCTTTTCCTGCCATAAAAAAATGGAGTCAGGCCCTGCACAGGTCAGCTCATTCATGGACAGGGAGTCTGGTGGTATTCAGTCCACTACACACCCAGCCAGTGAAGTCTCTTGCATCAGAAAAGGGCATAAAGAAAACACAAGAAACCCCCCCCACCTCCCACCAAAATGAGTATTGAACCCCATCATTACATACACATTAGTGTCACTTTACACTTGTTGCCCCATGCAGCCTGCTAAATTCTTCACACCCTGATCATATATTACAGAATATTTTCTGTTGCACATACACAAAAGAAATACTTAGTTCCTCCACATCCTTTGCCTTAGACAAAAGTCTCTTCTGCAAACACTGCTGTGTCACACTCCTCTGCAGCCACCTCTGCCAGAGGCTGGCTCCTGAGCCACTCCACCCTGCTCCGGAGCAGCTCCTCCTCCACTGCTTCCACCTCTGCCGTGGGACAGGGCTGGGTTTCCTCGTGCTGGAAGTAGTCCCTGATGGTGTTTCGGATGGAGTCGGGGAGGAGGATGCGGATGGTGTGGCTGAAGGTGTCAGAGCCCTTGCTCTGGGCTGGCGCCTGCGCCGTTCCCACTGCTTGTCTGTCCAGCTCCTCGGGAGCAGAGGCACTCTGGGGGCTCTGTCCGTGCTCAGCCTGCAGGGATGGGACTGTTGGTTCATGGTGGTAGCGCCTGGAGATGGACTGCAGGACAAGGGGGGTGTTCTGCCCATAGAAAACCGTCTGGGGGATGTGGACTCTCACAGTCTGCAAGCCCTTGGGCAGGCTCTGCTCACTGCTGCTGCTGGGTGAGTCTCTGCTGCTGCTGGTGTTTGTCACAGATCTCTCCTCTTCTCCTACTTGAGACCCCCAAGAGCTTTCTTTATTTGAGGCCACATAAAAAGTGATCTTAGTGCGCTTCAGGCTTTCCTGGCTCAGGGGACAGTCATCAATGCCTTTGATTTCTATGTTCTTCACTGTCTTCTCCCTGTGCTGCTGGTGGCTGACCTGCAGGGATGTCTCGCTGGCTGGGCTGGCAGCTGGGAGCTCAGGGCTTTGTTCAAACTCTTTGGTATAATCCTGGCTCCTGAGCCCTGGGCCAGGGCACCCTGAACAGCTCAGCTGTCTCTCCTCTTCTTCCCAGTCAATGTCAGTGTATGGGCTTCCCATGGCAGCTCTGCTGGCACATGGAAAACTTTTCTGCTCTCCAAAGCAATGGCTGGTCTCTCCAGCCTTAGGTTCATCCTCATGAAAACTGTCCAGATTGCACAGATGTAAAGGCACAGGAGATGTGAAGGATTTGTGCCACTCTTTTTGAGGCCTCTTGGCAGCCGTCGGAGACACGGCACGAAGCCTGGCAGAAGTGCCAAACATGAAGGGCAGGGATGAGACTTCTGTGGGACTAATGGCTGATGACTCTGAGCAGTAGGAGAAAGCACTGTCTAAGGAGCTGAGTGAGGAGGCAGATGGAGAGGTGGTGGTAGAGGACAGGCTGGAGAAGCTGGACCTGTTGGACAAGCTGGACTTCTGCAGGCTGAGCTGCTTCACCCTGGAGGTGGTGTGAGGCGACTGCCACAAGTTCTGCCTGGCTTTATTAACCCCAGGGCTGAGGCCTTCATCAATGAGCTTCTGGCTCTCCACCTGCAGCTGCCTGAGCCTGTGCATGTAGTCTGTGTGGCTGCTCATGATGGTGGCATCGCAGCTGGACTGGCGTGCCACTGGCTCGTGGCTCTGTGCAGGCAGCTGGGAGCTGAGGCAGACGCTGGGCTCGGAGGAGCAGCGGTCCCTGGCGGGGCTGAGCGAGCGCATGGAGCCGAGGGAGCAGAAGGAGCCGTCCTCCTCCAGCAGCTCGTAGCTGTCAGCACTGGCACTGGGCTGAGCTTTGCTTTGGTAGCAGGCTGTGATCTCACTGAACAGGTCCCAGTCTTCCTGGTCCTCGTCCAGTAACAAGCTGCTGGGCACGTCGAAAATGGCATCTGCTTCACATTCCAGGTGGTGCTTGGGCCCCTCTGCATCACAAGTGGAGAACTCCAGCTCATCAGAGGAATCATCGTGCTGAGCCAAGCCTATGTCTGGGGCAGGGGACACAAATTAATTTGTTGCCATATATACAGCACCTCACAACCAAAGCAGGGAAATGATATCAAGGCCATGGAAAAACAAAGATGATCCATTATTCTCACAAGAAATAATAAAAAAATTCTGGCTTGATGACCTAAGTTTTCACCACTGGCCTGAATTCATAGGATGGTTGACAGAGACAAGTCCATCTCTTTCCATACAAACCATGTGGTTTAGCTTTACAGAACTAACCTGGAAAATAAAAAGACTGCTGGGACATGGCAGTGCTCAGGCTACACTAAATTCTTGCAATGGCCAGAGCAGGTTTAACAGCAGCCACAGAGAAACAAAACCATCCCGGGGACACTGGAAGTTCTGCACCTCAGCCCTCTGCTTTGCTATCTCTTCCTGTCTATGCTTGACAGAAAAGGAAAACCAAACCCAACTGGTTTTCAATGCTTTTCCTTAGAAGCAACATGAAGGTAAAGCAAACTCTTTTGTCTGAGGGTTTTACCTATTAAAAGATTTTAAATATTTCTGGAAAAATTTTTGGAAGATTTACTACCACCAGCTTACCCAGAGATTCTGCTGAGTTTTTGGACTTCTTTTTGTCAGGTCTTTGGAACAAGGAAGCAATATCACCCCCAAAAATCTCTCCTGAGTTTTCAATCAGAAACTGCACTAACAAGGCCACCTGGAAAAGACAGGAATTCACAGATTCAGTTTCAGGAAAACAGAGCCAACCATTTACATAGCCAGATCCTTCCCATTTTTTTTTTTTTACAAAGATGTAATTTCTTCAAGAAGCTGTTAGTAACGTGGCAGTGCATTTGTATGAACACCTGAGGCAAGAATATGAACTATGTGAACTGGTACTGTGAGCCAGGTATAGCACATTCTACAATTTCCCTCACTATTGCTTACACCTCACAAGCTACAAGCAAGCATTCCTCCTTTCTGGGGCACTGTTGTGCTCATTGCTTGCTTTGTCCCAGCTGAGGTGGCACTGCCCAACTTCAGCTGCTCCAGTTTTCTTGTGCTTGCTTGACCATACAGGAAGGTCATCTGGTGAAGCAATCACTGCTTCCCTGGACTGTCTGAGGAGCTAAACCCCTCCCAGCATGGGCACAGAGGAGAGGATGAGGCCACTGGGCCAGCACTGTCACTGGCCCTTTGCCTTCCTTTAGACTCCAAAAGGCAGTGCCCACAAAAAGCAGTGGAAGGGGAGCACAGAGGTGAGGCCACAGCCAAGAAGACTGATTACCTTCTTTGTAGACCTGCTCTCCTCTTCAGGCCCGGTGGGACTCGGTAGCCACAGCATGTTGGGTGCTATGCAAAGAGCCAGGTTAAAGGCATTCATCTGATTCACCCCAGAGTTCTGCTCAATGTGATGGAGGACTCCAAAGAGGTGTCTGAGCAGGATGAGGTTGGCCTCTGGAAGCTGGTTGACCAGACTATTCAGGGGGTGGGAACAAAGGAAAACAGTGCTGTTGACAAATGTCTGCTCTTCAAATAACACAAGTTACAGCCAAAGCTTTTTCCCCCTTCTGCCCCTTTGTACCCAGCCTGAGACATCCACATTTGATAATCAAGTGAGTCTGTGTCACTCCCCTCCACCAGCTCATGTGAGAGCCACAGCTCTGCATCCAAACTGCCCACCTGCTCTGGTCACTGAGCTGGAGGGACCAGGAGCATGGTTGGAGGGGAACACACCATGCCCTGACAAAACAGGGACTGCCCAGGGGAGACAGGAGACAGCTCCAGGCCAGCAGCAAGCCAGACCACACCACTGCTGTGTCCTGTCTAAGGAGAACAGGGAGAAGGAAGGCCTGGGCTAAATGGTGATGTTCAAAAACTGAGCTGAGCCCTGGCTGAATATACTGGTTATCCAACAGGTGACTGATAAACTGCTCTTGCTCAGGGCAGCTGTTTCAAGGCAGTAAAGCCAATTTAAAGGTCCTGGTCACCACCTTGACAGGGCTGTTTCTTCTAACTGCCAGTATGATGATCAGCCTCATTTCGATCACTTAAGAATAAAGTTACTGTCATTAAAGATCTGATTCTGCTACCATTGATGCACTCCTGGTGGCTGAATTATTGTGCTTTTTCAGTGAACTGGTCACCAGAAAAGCATTTTTAATGACTTTTTTGGGGTCAGAAATGTTAAGGATGTTTGAAAAAGACCATTGTAAAGAAAATGTTCTGATCAGTGTCTCTGCAATCAGCAACAGCTCCTCCACTGTGGCCTGAAGCACTGCCAGTAGTCTCCCAGAAAATACAGGCTATTCTCCTGGCCACATGCTCCCCCTTTTCCCACCAAAAGAAACTTTTACAAAGACTTTTACAAACCTTTTGATAGCTTCAATCTTATGTGCCCGATTTTCTGTGTCCACAGCTTCCATCCACAGTCCGTGCATGTCTGAGGATAGAACACTGTCAGGTATATTTCGGAGAAAATCCTGAATTAAATATATATATGCAGAGCAGTCTGGTCAGTTTTGAATTCCTGGTTTCGGTTTCACAATGCATATAGTCACTGTTTATTCATATTAAGCACAAGATAAAACAAGACATGACACAAACATGTTTATTCTCCCCTCCCATGCCCACTAAGCTGTCCTCCTCAAGCTCTTCCATGGCAGCACTGCAGCATGGACAGGCAGTCCTCCTGTTTTGCCCCTTCTCCAGAGCAGGACTGACCTCCACTCCAGCAGAGGACTCAGCCCTGAGGTTCTGCACAGATCTCTCTGAAACATTTCTCAGCTGGGAGGAGGACTGCTGGTTTTTCTCAGGAGACTATCCAACAGTTCAATATATGTCTTGTGTTGCGAAGTGCCTGAATATCAGGCCAATAAGAACACGGGGATGTTTTTGGGTACTTTGGTGCCTAAATTATTCTGACCAGATTTAATTGCCAGTGCAAAATATCACAAGCTTCATCCCCCACCCACCACAACCCCTCTGCTTGGATTTAGCAGCTGCTTTCCCTCATGCTTGCTGCCTCATCAGAGGGTGATGGTTTGGGGTTCAGAGAGCACAGGTCTGATCCTTTGACCTGTTTTGGGGTTTGCAGAGCAGCTGGATGAGTCCTCCCAAACCTTCTGCAGCCTCTTCTTGGCAGTTGGAAATGACAAAGAACAGCTGTGCTGCTGCCACCAAAGGGTTTTATGCAGATGTCAGTGCAGCATCTGCCATGTTATTTGGCTCTGTACAGCCAGCATGGCTCCTTGTAGGAGGACAGCACTGTGTTTCCTGCTGGAGGTGGTTTGGGACAGGGAGGGGCCAAAGGAAGCCCTGTCCTGAGGGGCTGCACGTGTCTGCATGTGACACCTCTGTGTACACAGACACACCAAGCCATCAGTGGAAATGTTCCTTGCTGGAAAATGCTTTCTGTTCCCCTGAAATCCTCCCTACCCATAAAGACTCATTGCTTCCTTAAAGAAGGAAGGTACCATTAGCCCTGACAGCTCAGTTACTTGGCCATACATACCGTGATGACAGCTGCAGCCACAAACACTGACTCTCCATCCACCTGAACATCATCTCCAGAGTTCAGCTTCTCTTTTAACTCCTTGCAAGTCTTGGCATTGGCAGAACGTCTGAAAATGCCCCTAGTAGAGGGACCTTCATGGTACAAGAGGAGCAGCATATCCTAAGAGAAAACCCAGTTGTACTTAAGAGCCTAACACTTCACCCTCTTGTTTGTGTATATTATACATCATGTGTTGTAACTCAATTAGCATAAGACCAAGGCAGTAATGGGAAGAAAACTATACAAGAGATTTTTTATCCTGATCTAACCAGGGACAAGAACCCAACAGCCAAGCTGCAGATCCAGTTCATGTGGACACACTTATCCTGTGACAAGTGTGAGCCCAGGGGACTCTCGTAGTGAGGGGGGTCTACATAGCATGGAAGGATCCACTGACTCTGCCCCTTGTCAGCTGGTGATGACCTGGTTGGAGGCACCCACTGAAACAGGAAAGACACCTGTGAATGAAGTGATAGGGATTACCCAGGAGAGGATTGTTCCCACCCTGGTTACTGAATCTGAATCACAAGTAAACAACGGTCCCCTTCCCCATTCAGTTCTCACACATGCTGCAAGTGGCTTTAAATTTTGGGCTAAATGCATCAAGCTTACATCAAGACAAGCAGTCCAGGCTGCTGCTTACCATGATTGGCTTGGGAAGGATTCCATCAGGACAGACAGAGGACAGGGACAGGCCGAAGAGCCTCCGTGGTGTGGTGGGCGACTGCGAGGGAGGGCTGCCCGTGGGGGTGCTGGTGCTGCGCCGCAGGGCCCAGTCGATCAAGGACTTCTTCCTCTTGGTGTGTTTCTGCAGTGACTCTGAGAGAAAACAGCCTTCATCACACACCTGTCTGTCCTCCTGCTGGCCAGTGAGTGCTCTACAGTGGAGGAAGAGTTCCCAGCAAAACAAGGACTTTCTACCCTCATCTGTTTATTAACTGCACTCTTATTTGGGATGGTTAGGCAATATACAGCAGTGAAACCACTTGTTCATCTCTCAGCCATCAGCAAAACTCTCAACCACCCTTCTTCAGGGAACCCTGCTATCTCTGCAGTGTAAGAATCTCTTCACTCTTGTGACCAGTGACAGGACTTGGGAATGTGGCATGAAGCTGAGTCAGGGGAGGTTTAGGATAGATCTCAGGAAAAGGTCCTTCACCCAGAGAGTGGCTGAACACTGGAAGTGGCTCTCCAGGGTAGTGGTCAGAGCATCAAGGCTGTCTGAGTTCAAGAAATGTATGGACAATGCTCTCAGGCTCTTGGGTAGAGCCAGGACTCCATGATATTGATGGTTTTCTTCCAACTCAGCATTTTATATGATTCTATTACAATGATTTGCAGTTGAGGACTAATGAAGGACTGAAAGCTAAGTCTAAACATTTGCAGAGACAAATTTCACCTCTCTGCAATCCCTTTCTCTTTACATTACATTCAGGGATGAACTCTGGGATAGATGTATGATGCCAGAAGAGCTCAGCACTGCTGAGTGTGTGTCTGTACCACACTCCTGCAGCCCCTACCTCTCCTCAGCTGCATCGGAGCTTGGAGTCTGGGTTTCAGGACAAACTGACACTGTTTTTCCTTTGGGAGCTGAGCAAGGAAGGAAGCCTCTGTCCCATCAGCCAGCAGAGTGTTATTGTTGGTTCTTTGCTGCTGGTCAGCAGAGTCCCGGAGGCAGCTCAAGGCGATGCTGAAGGGATGCTCGTGCCCTGTGGAGCAGAGTTGTGTAAAGAGCAAGCAAAGATGCAGAGCTATGGTAAAAACTCTTACTGTTACTGGAAGATTCCAGCTTTGGTGATCTCCATGATGAATGATTAGCACTTAACAGACAAAATTCAGTGGTTTATTTTAAAATATTTCTTCTATTGCTGAAATCATCCCTTACAGATCTGTAGAACTCTCCTCCATTGTGATTGTCCTCAAGTCTGAGGAGTTTCTAAAACCTAAACACAAATTGTTAAAAAGGGAAGTTTTCAAATAAACAGCCTGCAAAGGCACTGATGCAAGTGGCCCAGATGTGCCTGTGAGGTCAGTTTAGTATTGGATTAAGGTAGCATTTCAGAAGATAACAACCTCTATGCAACAAACTGGGTTTTTAATGTGATGAAACATTTTGTGTGGAAAGCAGTTCCATTATTTGTGAACTGAAATGCGATGAAAACTAAGTAAGTACAAAAAAAGTAGGATAGACATGTTAGCTTCCTAACTAGAGGCTTACCAGTCACCAATAGACACCTAAAAATTTTGCTCCTTTCAGTTGCCAAAGTGCTTTCCTCTAGGTCTAACACCCTCCTGCTGAATGACCACCTGACTGCAGCAATTGGTTTGGTTCTGCCAGAGCCCAAAGGCAAAGGGCCTGGGCAGTGTCAGGAGATGCTCTGTCTGACAGACATCAGTGGACACCTCTCTCACAGACAGCAGAGGTGGGCTGAGGCTGCCTCTGACCTCCTGCCCTGCCCATGAGGAGATGCCTGCAAAGCTGAGCAGGAGAGTATGGCCAACTCCAAGCCTGTAGCCTTGCAAGCCAGGGGGATTGCATTAGGCTTTGAGGCATGTCCTACCCCTGCATCACATCTGCTGCAAAGAAGCAGCAGCCAGCCTAAAGATCTCCCCTTTATTTGGAGCATCTGCTGAAAAGTGTCATGGGCTCCACCCAGAAATGCAGAGATTTACTTGGAAAAGGGAGGCAAGTGTTAAGTTTTTCAAAGATGTCACCATGCTTTGATTAAATGTGGATGCTGAGACCACAAAAGCCAAGTGACATCTCACAGCAGCTTGATGTCACATCTTACATCAGCAAGTGTCCCTGCCAATGCTTTTTAAGTGAAGAGTGCCATGTTTGTGATGTTTCTGTGCCACACACCTTAGTATCATTTATCACTTGTTCCTCTGGTGCCAGAATTAAGCAACAAAATGATGCTTAGTTTGGGAGGGCTCTTACCAATGAGGGGGTAAGCAGGCTCATCTTTTCCTGAGACCACCCAGAGGTGGTGATCACTGGTCCTGCCCTGTTGGGTGAGGAACAGAGAAGAGAAAAATGTTAGCTGAGAGGAGCCAGAGTGAGGGTCCATGAGGTTGCCCTCCCCTCAGAAAGCAATAGACAGCAAATCTAGACTTTTCCACACCCACACTGTCCTGTGAACCAGATGTTGCTTAGCTAAGATCTGGTGACTGTCACTTACAGGGAGCCCAAGCTGTAGAAGGGTCTTCTTCATCACACTCTCTGCAGTTTCCACATTGGACACGTTGACTGCAGTAGTCTAGAAAGGCAAACAGAAAATACAGGAAGGTAATACAAAGGTTGCAGTTTCTTTTAGCTCTAAAATCAGGGGAAGATGTCACATCTCTGTCTAATGACTGTCTTTACTAAATGTTCATGGTTGGATGAGCTGTACAAATTTGAACTACACCAGAAAGGATGTTGGCTATACAGTGTGGAACCTATTCTCCACTAGTTCCTCTGTTGTGGGTCTGTTACAGCATCCAAAGATTTCACCCAGCAGAAATCACAGGAGGTGGGGGGTGCTCAGATGCTGTGTTTGATCCCATCAGTGTTTGGCTGATTACAGTGCCACTGTCACTCAAAAGGGAGGACATAGAACAAGGCAGTGCTCATCAGCCATCAGTGTCAGGGGCCAGTCTTTGAGGGAAGAACACCCAGGAGGCAAATCTGACCCAAATGTGACCCAAATGTGACCCACCAAGCTCAGCATGAAGCCAAGAAATGTGTGCTGGACTGGGACACGTTCCAGTAAATCAGTTCAGGACAACACAGCACTGGCTCTGTGATCAACACCCTCACCTCACAGCACTGGAAATAGGAATTGACTGTGGCACTCAGTCACAAACTGTCATGAATTTTGAAGTGAAGCAAAAGGAAAAGAGAAAAGTCAGAGGTGAAAAATAATCTTAAGAATTGAGTGCTGTTTGGTAAGGGTGTGGTCATTTCTCAAACCAGAGCTCTCCATAGTGGGCCTCCAGTGGGAAGGATGCACACCTTCTAAATCTTTTTAGCTGGGACTTGAATCTGAAACTGGAATACCAGCACAGCCCTGCCTTCCCTCCCCTACTCCACAGGCCCCTGTGCAGTCTTGTTCTGATGAGCAGGTTCTTAGCTTTACTTACAGAAGAACAGCTGTCATCATCCAGCACAATGATCTGAAGAGTCAGTTTCTTCAGGTACTCCTTTTGTTTTACCTCATTGATGTGCCTGAAAGTCAAAGAGAAAGGGAAGGGATATAATTTCCCAACCAAATTTGAGAAGGACCCTAAAATTTAGATGGGACATGCTCCTTGGCATGGTAATAAATACAGATTAATTATGACATATATGAATGTGATGTTCATGGTGAGGTCACGTGCTCTTACTGACTTCTCTAAATATCTGGGGCCCAAAGACTAACAATCCCCCCACATGCAGTACTTCAGTGCAGGTAGATGTGTCCTGCTTAGCACCTTCCAGTGTTCCCTGAGGATCACTACCATTCTCCACAAATCACAAGATTTCTTCCCCTCTTTGTCCCTATATAAACACTTTTATCTGTGTCTTAGTGGAAGCAACATATAAAACATAAAAGGAAAAGACCTGTAGCCTCCAGCTGCAGTGTAATAAAAATTTTAGTTCAAATCATAAAACATCTGAAGAACCAGTAACACTTGTGACAGTTCCACAGTGATTAGCAAAGTCAACCTCCAGCTCCAGAGGAAAAAGGATGCTCCAACAATATAATCTTCTGATGAATCCCCTTTTTTCCCAACTGTTAACACCAATTTTGCACTCTCCCAGGGGCATCTACATTCAGATTTCAAAGGTGGATTTTTCAAACAGTACTTAGCACTTAACATGCTGCAAATCAGAGCCCAATTTGACAGGCAAGTTTCTCTAAGGCCTATAGAGGAAGCACCTGGAAGGGGGATGAAAGGAGGGTCACTCACCACAGTAATGCTGACAGCCATCGTTCCTTCACATCAGCTGAGCTGAAGACAAAAAGGGAGGCAGATCATCAAACAAGTGCTGAATGGGTAACAGCCTTTGGAAACTCTACCCAATTTCATTTATATATGGCTGTAAGTCAAAGTTGCTTCCTGCAAAGCCCTGGAACAAAAGCACAGTCCTTTCCTTCTTCTGTTCTATTTTAACAAATAACAAAAATAATGAAAACAACAAAAAAATATCCCAGCAACAAACTGGACCACGTTTCCTGTCTGACTGGTGAGTGTTCAGATAAGGGACAAATCCCCTTCTGTGAAGTTGGAGTTAACTCATCTTGTTAGCCCTCGTTATTTTTGCAGTGACCTTTAATTGCTATTTTCTTTCTCCTAGTACTTCCTTCCCAGTGTCTGCTGTTCCTAGAACTCTTGCTGCCAGCACAGCCTACCCAGGTTTCAGGGTAAGGAAATGGAAAGGAAATGGGCCCTTTAGCCTCAGTCATTGTTTCACTTGACAGACCTGAGTAGCTACTGGGATGCAGAGGGGGTCTGATGTCTGATAAGATACCTGAAGGTGACAACGTAGTTGGTGATAGGCCAGCCAATGACAAATGAATTCTCAGGACTCATCTTCCTCTCTGTCACTTCGCTGAGACAGCTGCCAGTCCACACTTCACTCAGATGCACTTGCTTTTTCAGCTTCAGGCTGGAGGAGGATCTACAATGGAAATTATTAATTCCTTAGGCCACAGACTGACATCCAGATCTCCAGAGTCTGATCATGCCCCCTTCCACTCATGCAGATGCAGTTAATTTATATGTGGCAGAACTGAAAGCAGTTTTGTCCTTCTACCTCTTGCCCTCATGGTAAAATGGGCAAAACTGATTAGACAACCTTTTTCTTCACACAAATGGAGTGAAACATTAACACCAAGAAGAATTTGTGCAGGTGGAAGGGGAAAAGCCACATTTTAGATCCACATTTCTAAAGAAGCATTGCTTTGGAGGCTGCTGGGTGCTCCACAAATAGAGCAGAGCCTCATAGAATCACAGAATCTCATGAGTTGGAAGGGACCCACACAATCACTGAGTCCAACACCTGGCTCTGCACAGGACAGCCCCAAAAATCCCAGCATGTGCTGAGCCCAGCTTCAATGGTGCCTGCTGGGGAAAAGGAATGAGTGGGAATTCCTCTTACTTGGACTTGGCAATGACCAGCACATCACTGAACAAAATCAGATGTCTTTCCTGGGTCTGCAGGCCCATGGTTAGCTGCACTCGCTCGTCCAGGATGAAGGTGAAGCCTGGGCTGCTGAACACCCCACTTGGCAGCCCATTGTCTGAGTGGGAAGAGGAAAGAGTAGTTTCCCTGGAGGAGTAAGAGAAATCACAAGACTTTGTCAGAAGCTTTTCTTAGAAGGGTTTGTGATTGGATCTGTTTTGGAGGAGCCTGATAGCCCCGTGTTTCTCCCAGCCCCTACTGCTGCCTCTGCACAATTAACTTTACCAGCCTCAGACAGATGGAAAACTGCCTAAATGCCCACCCAAATCTCGTGAGATTAAGCTGCTGAAATAGTTTTTGAGTAATTTCTCACCCAGGTAAAAGACTTTCATGTGTGCACTTGCCCATGGGAAGCCCGTGGCTCATGGCATGGCTCAGCTGGGCGTGGGGGGCTCTGCCCTTTCTGGGCTTGTTTTCCATCCAGACTGAACAATTTGTCAGCACAAGAGTTGCAGCAAAAAGAAAATGAACTCCATGTACTCATCTAATTCCAGACATCTGATTCTGGCCTGCCTGGCTGCCATCCAGCTTGTCACTTCCACTGGGATTTGTACAGGTGCTCACCATTTCCAAAAGTCCCTGAGGGTTTTTGTGTGCTGACTGCAGTCATCAAGGGAAAGGGGATGGAACCAGACCCCCTCCCCATGCTGTCCCCAGCTGGAAGAGCTCTGCCAAGTGCAGTCTCCTCTCCTGCACCTCAGCAGCCCCACAGGGCAGCTCCTCAGCACTGCCCCAGGCTCTGCTGGCACTCAGCAGCTCCCACAGCCATCTCTGGGTCTCAGCATGTGGGATGTGCTGCGTGAACATGGAAGAGTTCTTGTTCACACAGGGTGCTCGTGTGCCTGACCCTGATTTAATTAGTGAACCTTAAAGTGACACAGAGAAAACTCTCAGAGATCCTCCTTTCTCCACACATAGACAAAAATGTGGATCTTGCTTGCAGGCAAGGATGCTTGCCTCCCCTTCACCCCTCAGCCATTCTGCTCTCCCTCTACTGCTCTATCTGAGGACACTCAACACAGGCAAATAAAAAACCACACAGGCTGTAAGTGTAGTATTTTTGATGTTGTTGGTCTTAACACAGTTTCTACTGGCCTCATAACTGAACTCATTTGATTTCACAGGAGTGAGCTTAAAACCAGCCAGGAGTTGCTTTACTAAAATCATCCCCCAGTCACAGGAACACCTGCAAACAGAAATTCCCTCTTCTCTCCTCCACAGCCACCATCAAGTGAATCCTTGACTTATGCAGCTGTGGGGCTGTAAGTGAGAAGCCTAATCACCTTCAGATATGATATTAAAAGCTCTCCATGTCCATCAGCTGAGCAGTGGGAGCCACAGCATCTTACAGTCCCAGCAGTTGGTTTCCTCAAGCTAAAGATTACCCAGCTTTATAAACACAACGGCAGGATAGCAAAAAAATCTCACTGATGCTCTGGTGGCCTAAGCAAAAATGGCATTGGACCAGCTCCTTCCACAGCAATCCATCACAAGAAACATTTAAAGCTTCCCTCCCTCATGAGGATGTTCTCCAGCCAAATAAAGTCAAGAATTTGTTTCCCTTCCTCACTTTTTTTTTCCCTACTGCAATTTAGAGAGGGTGGGATGAAGGAAAGAGAAGTCACATAACTTTGTCAAATGACAACCAAATGAAAATCAGCCCTGCCCTTTATTTTAAATGATCCAGTCTCAACTGACCCCCCTCCTCCACTCATTCCAGAGAAGCAGGATGTACTGTGCATTGATCACCAATGGTGTGATACAAAAGGGATATTGCTCAGGAGGGCTGGTCCAGATCAAAATGTCAATCAATTCAGCTTTATCATCTCTTTCTGACAAAGAAAGAAAATAATCAAACTACACAAATCCCTTGGGAAATGTTACTGACAAGACTGCTGTCAGAGCAAGGCAGAAGGGCCCATTCCCTTATCTGTGTCCAGCAGTGACACAGTGCTGCAGGGGGATGAGGGGATGCGGCTGAGGAGGACCCAGCTCCCAGTGCTGGACTGAGGTGCTCAGCAGTAGTAAAGTAAGCACAGGTGGTGCTTCAGCAGAAGATGTGGGTGTCTGGCACGTGGCTCCCTGACCCTGCTGACACTCCTGGTGCTTCAGCTGCAGGAGCAAAGCATCAGCACACACCTGACAGAGGTGCAGGCAAGGGGGGCAGCTTTCCACTCCCTGAGCTGGCAGGAGGAGAAAGCTGCTGTCCTCTGACAGGGACTTGGCTGTGCTGGAGCATCTCTGGGTCTGATGGCTTTTCCAACAAACATCCTGAGCTGATGCCATCCTGCACAGGGCTGTCAGGGCCTGGGCATGCCCCCACCACCTCCTCCATCTGCAGAAGCAGCTCCAGCCCCCTCACCTGCCCAAGTGTACCTGTAGCTGAGCCAGAGGCAATGCTCAGGGCTATCCCTCCCACTGGCAGATGGAGCAGGGGCTGCAAAGGGCTCTGGCAGTGAGCAAGCTGGGGGTGGCTGCACAGGGAAACACTGAGGTGGAACACTAGGATGGTCCTCAGGGGGCTAAATCTGCATCAAAGGGGGCTAAATCTGCATCAGAGGGGGCTAAATCTGCATCAGCCCATGACCTGCAACCCATCATGTCTCTCTGGTACCTTGTGCCCCTCCACCTGCCCCTGCCTGCCCCTGGTGCCCTCAACACTGTTAAATGAATTTGAAAAGCAGTTGATTTCAGTCTGTGTAGGCAGAAAGATGGAAACAGAAGGGTATTTCCTCTACCTGGAATGGGACTTTGACTTGCCAAGAGCTTTAGTGATGGCAGATGAGGTAGATCGTCTTCTTTGGACGATGGGCTTCATCTTCTGCAAGACAAAAACACATTCAAGTCAGCCTGGCCACCTTGGAAGCAGACCTGCTCACTGCACTCTACAAATTGGCTTTTTGTCTAGCTAAAGTCATGAAACCTCAGTGCTGAAAGCCATGGTCTGTGCTGTCAGACACCTCCCTCCCCCTCCTGATCATTAAAACACTGGTCAACTCTCACATTTATGTTTTCACAGCCAAATCTCAAAGTAATTATATGAATAAACAGAGGAAAAAACCCAAAGTATGACATTCAAGAAAAACTTCCAAACACTCCTACCATGGAATAGTTTGTTAAGGAAAGGAAAGGTTTAGAAATACAATTTAAAACTGGACCAGACAAAGATGTGAAGAGCATACAATACTCTGGGGAGCTGTACTTTATCAGCTGGAGGAATGAATGAGGTTCCTTAGTAGATTTTTCTCTTTTCTCATTTTCCATGACTCACAGGTTGTTACTAGGCCCCTCTCTAGGCAGCCTGACCTCAAGACACTTGTGTCTTTTTGAACAGCCACAGCCACCAAGTCTTGTATAACACAGGAGTGGGGTGACTGTAATGCTGAGACCTGAGAGTCAGAAATTGTAACTACCCAAGTCAACATATACAGAGGTCACGGGTCTCCTTTTATTTGCTAAATAAATTTTGTGCTGGAGCAAGATGACAGATTTTAGCCTGGGAGAGAAATCCTTACATCAGTGACTCTGGATTAGTAAGCATGGGAAAATCTGTCCCGTGGCTCATTTCTAATTTCAGCATTTGCCTGTGTTAGAGCTTTAAGTGCCAGGGATTCAGAGCATGTTGAGACTTACTGATCTTTTGACTTCTGCATGCTACAAAATATGAAAAATTCTAAGAATAAAAGAAACCATGATTGCTGGCTGCTGAGGGAGAGCTCCTATGGGGAAAGTTTGTTACTTTTGTTAACTGTGTATTTTTCAAGGTCTGTGCTGAATAGAGAAAACATTCACTGCACTGAGCTCACTGATCCCATCTCTGAGGACATGAGGCTGTTACAGCTCAGCACCTTATGACAACATTACCATTGCTGTGATGTCAGAGGAAGGTGTTATCCTCATTTCAGTGATGGAAATGTGAAGGACAGAGCCATTTCAGCCAATTTTGTGTGACTGGTGTTCAGCACACTGTGTCTGTTTTTTCAGAGCAAGCTGGAAGGCTGCCTGGGGCTGGTTTGAAGCACTTGCTTCTGTTTACCTTCCCTGGAGCTACAGGAGCTCAGCATGGCGGCAGGTCTGTCTCCAGGGGTTTGTGTGAGAAAATAAACATTGGTGGAAGTGATTTAACACAGTTCAGAAAGGAAATCCATGGCAGAGGCTGGAGTGAGTCCAGGGAAGGGACATCCTCCTCATCTGCCATTTAGTTTTGACTTCTTTTAACTTCTGGAACCAAAGACTTGGGAATCCTACAGGCCAGAGCTTTCTACAACACAGACTCCTGACTCCATGCCTGATCAGGTCCAACAGAGGCCTCCAAAGCACAAATGACCTTGTGAGAAACAGCATATGATTACATAATTCAAAGTTGGAGAGGGTCTGCAAGTGTGATTTAATCAATCAATTTCCTAATATATGAATGCTCAGCTTTGCAGTATCAGTGGTGCTCCCTGGGTACATGTACATATGCAGACAGAGGCAGATGGATGGCAATTTCTCCCTCATACCCTGCTATGACATTGCCAAGCAAAAATCTGCCTTTGAAAGTTTCACAAGGAGAACTGAATAAAAATAACATCAGCTCAGAAAGGCTTGTTTTTAAAAAAAGGAAGTCCCTACTAGAACAGAACATCTGGCTTCTGAAGGTGCCTTAATAGGATAAAATGTTCCTACAAACAAAATGCAGCCAAGCATCAGTCATGCACTATCTCAGGGTGGGAAGTGAGGATGGGTGTGGATGCCTGGGGGTGGATGCCTGGGGGAAAATGCCAGCAGCTGCCAGCTGCAGAGGTCACTGATGAAGACAGGGTGAGCTGATGCCCCTCTGTGCCAGGGGCACTGCAGATTGCAGCAGTGTTTTCAATGGCATTGCAATAAACCCTTGCTTGTGACAGCATCTGCTGTGCCAAAGAGAACACAGCACACAGAACTTGCTGTGGGTGAGGTGATCGCTCTGGCCACTCCAAAACCACTCCCTGCTGGGGTACAAGTGGTGCTAAGGGCATATGTGAAGGGATTTTAGTGCAGGAGGGCATTTATCCCAGAATAAATTCCAGGGAGTTGGTACTGGTGGATTTCTTCTTCTGACCACTGGGAAGGGTTTCAGACTGGATCTGAGTGGTGACAGCAGTGCCTTCCAGAGGTGGCTCAGACTCCTCCTGAGGGGTCTGAGCATCTGCCCCACAGCACCACCTCCAGCAGGCACTGGGCTGCTCCTGGAAGTCTAACAAAGACAGAACTGTGAGTTTCCAGAGAAATGTTGTGATTGCAGGACACAAGGTACTCCCCATATGTGATCTCTCTCTCTCAAAAAAAAGCTGAGATCATCAGCTGTCCAGAGGTCCAGCTGTCTGACCCCAAACCAAAAAGTTGTCTTCTAAGACCTCAGCCAAAGTCTCTTTGAGCCTGGTCAGTCACATTCCTTTGCCAGGACATCACTGAGGTGGCAGAATCCCCTTACTGTAGGTAAGGCAATCATTTTGGCCACTCTAAAACCATCATCTGACTGAGGGAACTGGACACAACTAATTGGCACAATTTCAGGGTTAATAGACTTCATTTGCATATTTAATAGAGAAATAATAAATTGTTCTGCCTTTGGTTTCAGTAGGCATACAAATAAAACAGTTGCTTGTGTGCCCCCTCTCTTCATGGGAGAACCTAGCTGTGCACCTCCTTTTAAACAATCTGAGTGTGCAGGGGCCAGCCCATGTAAGTGATAAAAAAAGAGACTGCTGGACAAGGACAGAGTCTCCTAACACCTGGAGTGTTCTCACAGTGCCATGTAAATGCACCCTGAATCCTGCATGTTCCTAAGCTCCACAGTTCCATGGTTTTATTGCAAAACCCCCTCCCATCTCACTACAGAGAAGAAGCGCTACAAGGTCTCAGTCTGTGTGGGAGCCCCCTCACCCTCCTGCCCAAAGGCTGGGCTCAAGCAGAGCTGGCTGGGCTCCAGGGGGTGGCTGGTGGCTCCCAGGCAGGCTCACCTGGCTGCCAGCATCAGGCACCCTTCCAGAGGAAGAGGGGACCTCGCTGTGCTGCTCCACGCTGGGAGTGCTTTTCCTGGAGGTCAGCTCTGCTCTCGCTCACTGGGCAAGGAATCAGAGCTGAAGGACATGGTGTGATCTCTGTGGTGTTTTGGTGCCATGGAAACAGATACTCATTTACCCAACGTACTCTGCAAGTGCCTGAGCACTTCTAACACTCTGGGCCATGTTTGTGCATTACTCATCTCCGAGCTGCCGATTTTAGCTGTGTATTTCTTGGCACCAGGGGGGTTCTGAGTCTGATGCCCTTCATTCCAAATCCATGTATGGTCTATGCTATCAGCTCAGCTGGCCAGCAGCAGTGGGGCCTTTTTTCCCCCCCACTGACCTCTGCACTTGAAAGTTATTCTCCAGATAGTTAAGGTGGGATGGAGCTGAAAAATAATGACATCTGCTTAGCAGAGGGTGGATTTTCCTTCTGACAATAGCTGGTCAAAGTTTGCAATGCCTGTGGCACTGGAATGATGCTGTTTGGTTTAGCTGCCATTCAGAAGTGAAAAAAATTAGTTTAACAGGGCTATTTTTCTGCAAAACATAAATTGAAATATTTGTTTCAGAAACATCAAAACACTGTTTCCTTGAAACCACCCTGAGCTTTCTTCAACCCCAGCGTTTCAGGGTGGAGTTTCAGCACCCAGCTCACACTTCCAAGGGAAATTTGCTGCTCCCAATGGTCTTAGCTGCCAGGTTTCTGTTACTCTTTTATGTGGAACATTAAGCTGTCACTGTCACTGTCCCCTTGTTAGACAAACAGTCCAGTTCCTAGTTGCAAAGATGACAATAAACTCTTCAAAAGGAACACCCCAATTTTTGTAATTGTGGACTCAGAGTCCATTTCATGCTGACATTCTTATCTGTCAGAGAGGCTTATGTTACTAAAGACAGAGAGAGTAAAGCATGGGCCACAATGTCTTTGATTATTTGGAGCATCACAGATTGTTCAGAGCCTGCAAAATCATTATTCTTATTCTTGGATGGATGTTGTGAAATGCAGTCTTCCTAGAAATATTCTCCTCACAGTATCAGCATGTGGTGTCAGGGCAGATAGCAGATCACTGCTATTAATCAGCTGAGCACAGTTGTCAGTGGTCTACTGGAACAGGGCAAAAGTTACTGTACAAATGTAGCACATGGCCACTTAGTTCTCAGGCAACATTCAAAAAAAATATTTAAGAACCCAGTTAAGAGCAGAGAAACAATTCATCACTTGGACTTGGATCCATCCATGTGAAAACAAGTGCTGCTGTTTTATCCAATAATGAGTTTACATTAGCAGAGGCATGCCTCTGGAAGTCTCTTAATGACATAATGTGGGACACTGCTGCCTCCTGCTCTGGAGGCTCCTACCATGCACCCATGTCAGACTGCTGCTGCATTGCTAGGTAGAAAATGCCATTAGAGAAAGGTAAGCAAACAGAAGGGGAAATTGTTCAGTGCACAAAAGGGAATCAGGCATTAGGTTACATGAAATGCAAAAAACCCCAGGCTTGCCATTGTATGTGGATCTACACTTAAAGTGAGTTTAAGGAAAAGTGCACAGCAGTGGCTGCTGCCTCCTCCACCCCTGCTCCCAGACTTCATCTATCACTCAGCAAACTCTGCAGTCTGAACGTGACCCCTCAGGCTGGAACAGCTTTAGCAGGGGCTCCAGCAGCTGTTGTCTCACAGCCATTGCCCCTTGCTTCACATGGAAATCCATCTCAGGCACCCACTGGGAGGCAGGCCAGCTGTGCCAGTCTGCCAGCCTGCTCTTGGCTGACACTGCCTGGAAAAGCTACACTCCTTCCCACATCATGCCATCAGCTCCTTGGAAGAGATGTTTTCTTCTCAGCCTTGGTTTCCTGCCCAGCTCACAACAAGATTAAGAACCCTCCAGTTCTCCAAGTGTCTCTTAAAGGTGAATGTTTGGAGTTCTAGGACCAAAACAAAAGCCTGGTCTGTGATTTGTTTTCTGCACTGGTTTTCCTCTCTTTGCACAGTTCCCAGCCAGGGTAGAAGATCGGATCATCTCGTTTACAAGGACTGGCTGAGGGAGCTGGGCCTGCTCAGCCTGGAGAAGAGACAAGGCAGAGTGACCTCACCAGTGTCTGTCAGTGTTGAAGGGAGGGTGTCAGAGGATGCAGCCAGGCCCTGCACAGTGGTGCTGAGCAGCAGGACAATGGGCAGAAACTGGTAGACAGGAGGTTCCATCTGAACACGAGCAAGAGCTTTACTGTGCAGGTTCTGTGTGCCCTGGAAGAGATGGCCCACGGAGGGTGTGGAGCCTCCCTCTCTGGAGATATTCCAGGACTGTCTGCACACAGTCCTGTGCATTGTGCTCTGGGATGGCCCTGCTTGAGCAGGGAGGATGGACCAGATGACCCAGTGTGGTCACTCCCAGCCCCATCCACTCTGTGACTCTGTGAGGATGCCAAATATAGCAGAGACACACTCTCAGGACAGTGGTCATGATCAGGCACTGCCAGCCAGCCTCCTCCCAGCTCACTGCCAGGCAGGCAGGACAGCATGACCTGACAGGGAGAAGGCTCCAAAATGGAGCAGACCCTGCAGAAGACATGCTCTGTATGAACCATGGTTTGATGTGAACTCAGAGCTAAGAAACTTGGGTGTAAATATTTATCTGAGCCGTTTTACACAACTTCATCTTCCTGTCATGTTTCACTAACTGCTTCCCTCTCTCTTACTGCTAATACACAGCTCCAAACAAACGAAAACATTTCTTAAAATATGCAGAGCCTGGTGGCAGTAAATCAGTTTGCAAGGACACACTTTGAAACATTTCCTTTTCCTTCCAAGAAATGGAACCCTGCTGGTTTATTTAAAAATGTCCCATAGAAGCGGGACTGGGAGAAACAATTCTTGTCTGCCAAAGGCCAAGTGGGTTTTCCACTTGGAGGTGGAAAAGGAGGTGGCTGGGGATTAGCTTAATTCCCACTAATCTGTTCCATGCCACTTTTTTTCCCTGCTCCCATGGATTACTCGTGCCTTGCATGGAGTCTGGAGCAAGGCCAGCAGTGGATGGCAGTGAGGGAGGATGTCCTGCAGTGGAGGGGACTGTCACCATGCAGAGCACCACCTGACTGAAGGGGTGCTTTCTGGGCAGCTGATGTAATGGGGATATTCTTAAATGGCACTGGGCTGGAACCCAAATAAGGACACCTGGAACTTGCCATGGCCTGGGGCTGTGTTTCTGGCTACTGAACACAGCCTGGCCTTGTCCTCCACCAGCAGTGCCCATGCCTGGGGAACAGCACAGATGTTTGGTCCCATGACACAGCACTGCTCAGGGTCCCAAAGCAGAGCAGAACTCTCAACTGCCTGTCCAAGACAGGCACCTGAAAAGGGGCCCAAAAGCTTTCAGGAGGAAGACAAACCACAGCTCTCATCCATCAGCTGTGCCTCTGTAAAAAACATGGTGCCCACTGCAGCTCTGTGCTCCCTCACTGAGGTCCCAGAACCAGACAGAGAGGTGAAAACTGATCAATACATGAATAAAAACAATATCCTGCTATTTCCAAGCCTCAACCCTGATACAGTGTTGGTGGAGAATATCCACAGGTGGTCTGTTCTCTGTAAATGTTAAAGTGCAGCAGGAGAGAGGTGTTTATGTATTCTGGGACAACAAAAAAAAGCACTGCAAGAAAAATGCTTACTGCTGGTGAGGATAATTGTTAGTCATCACCTGTAGCAGGAATAGACCCTGAACATCCAAAGGATACACTGGGAAAAGTATTTTTTGCATCAATATCAATTTGAAAAACTTTGAACAACACAAATGCAAGTCTCTTCTCTGTCACTAGCACAGCACAACTGATGGAAACTGAAGAGATCAATAAATATTGATGTGGATTCAGAAATACTTTTGAGTTTTGAGCATTTGGCCCAGCAAGACACGAAGAGCTGCTAGAGGAAGCACTTCCTTCCCCCTTCTAGTACTGGCAAGGGAGATTGAAAGCAGTGGGAAAAGCAAAACTTTGTTTTGTAAAATTTCTTCACCATTTCTTGGAGGTCCAGAAAGTTTTGTCATGATTCTGATGTCCAAGGCCAAGTAAATTTGAAATATGTGCTGACAATGGATTAGACCAAACAGCAGGCATGGGTTGGGATTCTCCTGAAATGCTTCTTCCCATGGTGAAAACCCATCCCAACAGATTGCCCCTACATGTTTTGATATAATTTTATAGCAGGACTGTTTCCTCATTCCTTTCCTTCCTTTGAACCAATGCTGAAAGCCACCCCAGGAGTATCTCACAAGAAATTCTTGCCTCTATAGCTGTAAAGAAAACCTCTACACAGCCTGACACACATACATGGTCTCTGGCCTTAAGCTGAGGCATGCTCCAATGATGAGTGTGACATCAGTGACTAAAATGTGACTACAGATACAACTCACATGGGAAATCAGTGGGGGCACACTTTTATAAAGCCCTTTGGACCATTTAATTTAAGTTGGTACTGTGGAGTAGAAGTTTCTGTTGTGAAATTGTATATACATAACATTGGAAGGGAACTTGCTGGGTTTCACAGTATAAAAATTCATCAGTGAGGCCAAAGTAAATTAAGAATCATGCTCTTTCTTTAAAAATGCAAATAAACAGTTCACTGAATTGAGCTTTGGCAAAATGAAAAACTTGCAGAGCAGCCAAACCTGAGGAACAGAAAAATGTAACACATTCCTCAGTGTCTTTAAAATAACTCCTTTTCCCCTGCCTCTTGGTTCAAAACCCCTCCTCCTGCCATATTAAAAATCAAAAACTCAGAGACAGCTGGGTCTGCTCAGCTGCAGAATTACTTCAGCTTTTCCATGCAGGGCTTCTGAGCATGAGTAGGGTAGTCCAGACCCTGCTAGGGCCCAGATTAACTCCCAGTGCTTGAAATGCAGACTACCCAGGGTTTGCTGTGTGACAAGGGAAAATATAAACTGCACAAGGAAGTGCAAACCACAAGCAGTATACGAGGCAGAAATGCTCCAGGCCTCCTGAGCAGACAGTGCAGCTCCACTTGACACTGGTACAAATCCTTGCCTGTCCCAGACACACACCCAGGGCCAGGCCAAGGTGCCAGTGGCCCCCAACACCCTGGGGGACTGACCAGAGACTCACCTGGGGACAGAAGGAAGCTGCTCTCCAGGTCAGCTTCCCCAGCCCCAATGCAAACCTGCAGGAATTGTGCTCCCCAAGGAAGGTGCCTTCCCTCCACCCATGGCTGCTGCTGCAGGCAGGGGTCAGTGGGTGACCCCAGCCCCTCCACCAGGCCACTGCCAGCAGCCCTGGGTGCCTGTGAGCTTGAGTACCGAGCGAATGGTGCTTCATGTTGAGTGATGGTGCTTCTCAACTATTTACAAGGATTAAATCATTTTATTTGCAGCTTGGCCAGAGAAAGGACTTTGAGAAGAGGCAGCTCTGTGCATCTGGATTTCATTAGAGCTGAGCATTAATCCCTTTATGCCTTATAAGCATCCCGTTAGCACTACACAGACTCGGCGGTTGTTAAATGGCATTCGCAGAGCTGGCTGGATGAAAAATGGGTTAATCAACAGCATCTCTGCTAGCACACACACCATGAAAGGCATTTTCCTCCTTCTGCTGCTTGCTCATCTGCCTGTCAGCATCAGTGTGGGCACACTCATAGTAGCACTCACTGTCAAACTACTTCTTAAACCCCAGGATAGGTCTGTGCTGAATTGAAGGATTTAATTCCACAGAATTCTGCAGCTGATTGAAAGGAAAAATAGACATCCCAGCCTCAAATGAGGATCCAAACATCATAAATTTCAGTGGAGCTGTGAGTGTAAAGTTACATGAACTGGGCAAATAAAAGTAGATTTTGGCTTAAACAATCAGACTTTTTTGCCAGTTTTTGGAGTTGCAGGAAGGCTTTTAGGGTTGAGCAGTGATAGAGGCCAAGAGGGAGACATTGCTCAGCAGTTGAGCACAGGTCAAGAAAGGGAAGGCAGGAGGGAGCAGCATTAGGTGAGCTGAGCCCTTGTGAAACAGGAGGTGCAAAGGAGAGGTCTGAAAACACAGCCTGAAGAGCTGCCAGTGGGCTGAGAGAAGGAAGGAGAGAAGCTGATCAGAGCTGATGAGGAGCTCGAAGATCAAATAACCTGGAGGCCAGGGGACAGTCTGCCAAGGCTACAAAGAAATGTGCACATTCTCTTACTAAAAAGCTCTTGCCATGAACCAATGCAAGTCAGGCTGTGTGGCCTTAAAAAACACATCTCATTTTTTGATGGCACGAGAGGTGGAAAAATACAAACAGTGCACTGCTGTGCACATAAAGCTCCTTACACGAGGTTGTTATAATTACTGCTCAGGAGCTACTGCTGCAAGCCACTGCAGAAACCCAGAGATGAGCCAAGGAAAAGAAACAACAAAGGCAGAAAATCTTGTTCCCCTGAAGGCAGAAATAAAATGCCAGTGTTCTGCAGGGGATGGTGACAGTGGGTATATCATCCCTGGCAACCAGACTAAGGCTAAAGCAGAGCAATGGCCCCTCATGCAAGGGCACAGGCTGGGGTTGTGGGGGTTAGACCTGTGACAGAGGGGCAGCATGGAGGCACAGAGGAATGGAGATTCTCCTGCCCCCAGGCACCTGGAGAGTGGCCATGGGGCTTTTTGGAGGTGTTGTTCTCTGTGCCTCCATTTCCATACAGCCTGAAGGGGCAGGCAGTGGAAAACACCAAGAAACATTCTGTTTAAAGACAATTCTTATATTAATATATTATTCTCTGCTTTAATTTCTCACAGTGTGTCTTTTTCACTTTTGCCTTAACATCTACAGAGTGAAAACTGTATCAGCTGAAACCAGGCTAAATACAGGACATCCTGTGGGGTACAGAGACCCCAAAAGCTTCCTAATCTGCCTGTTATGTCCCATTTCCATTACCTGGGCTTAACATGTTTATGCATAAACTAATACCTCCAGTCATGAGTATTTGCATGGGTCTTTGGTAAACACTTTATAATTTGGCATAATCTTTCTGATATTGAGGTGTTCAGAGCAAAAACAATTATCCAGTAAGATTTACAGAAGAGCTACATAGAATTTATATTTGCCATTATTTAGTCATTAGTACCTACTAGTTCTACCAATTTTCAGGAGGAAAATTTGCCTGAGGTTGAGTAGGAGCCTCTTCATCTGCAATCCCTACACAAGGACACGTGCACATACACATCTGCGTAACACATACACATGCACAAAGCTCTCTGGGTTATAAATTTTCCAATAAATGTAGCAGACGACTTCAAAACCAAACCAAACCAAGCCTTTAAATAGGAATTATGAAAAATAAGTTTTGAATCACAAAAACATCCTGTTTTGCTTCAGTTTCTCTCTCACATGCCACAAACTGGGCTCCACCCTAGCTGTTTTCCAAGGGGCTAACTATGGGTGCCTGGATTTGGAAGCTTTCATGTCCTTATCTGTCCTGCCATTTGCTCTGTGGGAACATGAGGAGGGCAGCACTGTGCACAAGCAAAGAAAGGCTGATCCCTACTGCACGGGCACTGAGCACCATCCCTGTGCCAGTTCCTACTCCCACAGCTCCAAGATGCCTCAGGAGGAGATGCAGAGAAGTGGAAGATGAGAAGAAGAGGAGTTTATTTGGTTTTAGCTTTGTTTTAAGCCACACTGACTGTCACACTCCCAGGCTCTGGCTGAAGTGCAGGAGGTGCTGTTAAGCAGACTGGCTGTTTGCTCTGTTGGATGTCAGCACCCACAGCACTGGCACTGCCTTGAGGAGGTGTCAGTCCCTCAGCAGCAGCACACAGAGGGGTGGGGAGCTGCCAAGGCAGATTTCCTGACTTGGAAGAGAAGCCATCCATGTAGCTCAGTGTGCACCACGCTTCAGCACAGCCCCTGGGTGACCTCTGCATGGCAGCTCCCAGTCAGACACTGCAGGGTGTCCCCTGAGCAGGGCTGCCCAGCAGCCCATGTGCTGCAAGTGCTCCGGGGCTGCTGAGGGTGCTCCTTTGACACAGGTGTGACTGCAAGGTGGTGCAGGGACAGGTGAGTGACAGCCTGAGAGGCTGAGAGCTGCTGTGGGCATTCTCAGAGGTGTTTGTACTCAGATCTGCTGGAGCTGGAGCAAGAGCTGAATGGTGTCACTGGCAAGAGTGGAGGAGTCAGGAGCATATGGATGAAGGCAAACAGAACAAACACAGGAATCTGGGGGTGTTTTTGGGGGTGCTGGTGAGACAGAGGGGTGGTGAACCTGGGGCAGGCAGGAAGATGGAGTACAGTGTGCTGATGTAATGCTGTCCACGAGGGACTAGGGAAGGATCCACAAGGAACTCTGCATCAGAGCTGCATATCAGAGCTGAGATCCCTCGTGGCTGCTCATCAAGAACAACCATCCGCTACATCGTCAGGCTAATTAAGAGAAACCATATTCATGGTACATTCCTCATCATCTCCCACACCTCTGAAGGAAAACCAGTCTGACTAGAGAGATGATTGAATCACATCCCCTGGTTACAACCTAAAAGAGTTCCAGCCCCTGGAGCTAGTTCCTCTGCAAAGGCAAGGCCACTTCCCAAGTCTGGAGCCAGCCCAGCTGAATTATAATTAAGAAAGGTGGAGCACCAAGATGCATAAGCAATCACCTAAGCCAGAGCCATGTCAAGTGATCTGCATGTGGGTTCAGCCAAAACCTAAAGTTCAGCCAAGCACCTAAGCCAGGTAAAAAGAAAGGAACTGTGTCCAGCGCTGTTGATGCAAAAACCTTCACTGAGCACCCTGAGACTGCAGGGGAGACAGGCACTATCACTATGGCTCCATGCCTATCCAAAATTAGGCTGTGCATCCATCCAAAGATGGTATGATGTTTGGAAGGGATTCCCTGAGGCCACTGACTCTCAGAAAATATAAGTCTTTTTAAACAGACAAACTCAAATATGAATTTTCCTCAAGGAAGTAATCTGTGTTAATTTTTAAAACCTCACTAGAGGGCGATAAATAGATGGACTACAACCAAGCTCTTGCCTGTGCAGGCAGTGAGATCTTGGAGAAAACTGGTCAGCTGCAGGCTCGGGAGGGAGTTTAAAAGGTCTGTGCATACCAAAACAGCCTCCTGAACACCCCTCTCTGGTTCACAGACTAAATACTTTACTTCTCTTTAGCTGTGCACTGAAAAGCAGCAGTCCAGGGGCCCAGGAAGTTTACCCAGGTACTTCCCTGCAGCTGGGTGTGAGCCAGGTCTCAGCGGGGCATTGGCAGCTGTGTCATCACCAGGAACATTCTTATTTATACATAACCCATCAGGTATCAGCGGCTTAATGAGCTGAAAATCGTGCTGGACAAACTGATGACTGGGTTCTTGATGGCATCAGTGAGGTGCAGTGCCTGGTCCTGCTTTGTGCATCTGGGGAATAGTCTGTGTAGAGCTTCATGCTCCTGCAGAAGCAGGTGTTCATGGCCCTACTGCTCAGGCTGTGCAAGTGACACTGGCTGTGATGCTGAGGCAAAGAGCACCCTCTTAACGCCCTCATTTTCCATCATCCGCAGATAATGCAGAGCTGCACATCACAGCAACACTCGGGGTTAAACACAGGCATCAACAGGCAGGGGTCTGCTTAGGAAAAAGAATAATAAGGAATGTTCTACATATGGAAGAACATCAGAAGGTAAAGGAAAATCTAGCCACCACTGTCTTAGGTAGGGCTCACAGGTAAAATCTGCAAGTGGGTCTCAAGAACTGGCACCAAAAGTGGCAATGAACATCACTCTGGATCACAAGGATTTTGCTGGCTGTGGGCACATTCCAGCCCCTGGCAAGCATTACAAGTATTACAACTAGCTGCAAATTTTTAATTTTTTTTTTTTTTTAAACAGAACTTGCTATTTATTCCAGTGGAAACTCCCTGCAAAGAAAACTGTTCCACTCAGCTACTGTTTGTGTTGGATGATTCATTTGAGAATTTCAAACTGGCATTTTGGAAAATGCTTACAGTTTTCCCTCTTATTTTCCATTATGTCAGGCTAACCTTATGCTAACACGGTATTTTATTGTTCGTTCTGTTGAGTTGAAAAATCACCAGGGGCAGCCGCGGTTCCGTGAAGTTCGGGCACCTCTGGCCGGTGCCGCCAGCTGCCCGCAGCTGCAGCTGCTGCCGGGGAGGCAGAGGAACGAGGCAGCGATGGCAGCGACGGCAGCGACGGCAGCGACGGCAGCGACGGCAGCGATGTGTCCCGACACGAGCGCACGGAACGCACACCCGACGGCTCCCTGGGACCCACGCGCTCCGCCGCTCCCGCAGCCCCGCGATTCCCGTCCCGGCCGCACGCACGGCCCCGGCCCCGCCGCCGCCCCCCGCCCGTCCAGCGCCTCCCGATCGGCCNNGGCCGGGCGGGGCCGCGGCGCCCCCGCCCCGAGAGCGGCCCCGACGGGCGGGCGAACCCCGGGACCCGCGGGGGACCCTTCGGGCACGTGAAGGGGCTGTGGGGCCGCCCCGGAGCTTCCCGTGCCCCAGCCCGCAGTGGGCGCGATGCCCGCGGTGGGCGCTGCCCAGGAGCCCGGAGCTCGTACGGAGAAGGAGCGACCCAGAAAGTGACGCTTCGAGATCGATTTTCTGGGCAAACGCGGTGGGAGAGCCAAGAAGTGACAGGAGCCGGGACAGGCGGGGGCGAGTGCTCTGGGAAGCTGCTTTTCCTGCTCACCAGGGCACCTGAGCACTTTGTTTCCCACTCTAGGACTTCTAAGTGTGCTCTCCTGGGGATTTTTGCCATACCAGAGGGAGCAGAGGGCTGTGTGACAGCTCTCAGACTGCCCCAGCTCCTGCTGCGCTCCACTCCTGGTGCTGCCTAGGGCGGGGGCGATGCTGGGGTTTCTTGCACCAGTTATCACAGAGAAGGCAGCAAAAGCAGTAGGGGCCCAAGTGCATTCTCTTTCTGCCCCCTCATCCCCCCCAACCCATTTGTGGGTTTTAGTTGTTGTTGTGTAGGAAGTTTCCTGTAGAAAGTTTTCTGTCTGCACCGCGGGGAGATTTTGTGTCTATGGAGAAGTCTGTTTGTGTTGAGAAAGAAACCTCTTGAGAGACTATTCCAAGGTAAACACGTACCAAGGGCACACACTTTCACAGCTCTGTCACTTTGAGAAATATGTGTGCTATAAAGCCCTCTCTGGAGATGTGCTGAAAGGGATATATTACATGAGAAAAATGTTCTCTAATCCACGTTAAGCTATTTTGATCTCTTTCACGTCACAGGTTCAGTCCTGCAAACAACTACTTAAAGTGTGAAATAAATGGAAGTCTTTAGAAAACGAGAGTGCAGTCACACAGACTGTCTTGGGAGGTCAAAAGATTTTTAAAAACTATGAAGAAATATGAGGAATACTGTGTTTGCCATCTGGTACTCTGTGGTCTGATCTTTGTTTTCTCTCTGCATACAAGATTTGACAAGTTGTGAAATTTCGGGAATGACATCTCCTCTGTCTCTAAACAACCCTTACAAGTACTTGTGAATGTAAAATATATAAGAGACATTTTTGGAAAATGAAAGAATGGCCCCCTCCCCCCCTCTATATGTGATTTGCCTTTAAAAAGACAAAATAAGGCAGCCCGTCCCCTCCTTCCCTTCCTCCTTCCCGCCTACCCCGCTGCCCCCCCTCGCCTCCCCACACACATTCACGGAGTATTACAAACTATGCAGTCCCTCCCCATCAGCTCTCATTCTCCTGGGAAATACCTCAGGAGGCATTTCCTGTAAGTGAAAAGGTACCACTGGGACAGACTAATACAAGACTGCAGCCAAGCCTAGTGCTTGTTAGTGCTTTTCATCCATATTTTTACATGTCCAATGTCCACAGTCTCAATATGGTTCTGCTTACTGTTGTAGCAACAATACAATAATTAAAATGACACAGCCTTTTCCAAAGGATTCCCATGGATAAGATTTCTTGATCTTTTCTTTCCAAAGTACCTCTTTCCTAATCTATGGGCAGAAAAGGTTTCCTCTGCAGTTGTAAGTTCCTCTGAATTCTGAGTTTAACAACACTCATTATAGTAAATAAAAATGCTTTAGAGCCTCTAAGCTTATTTTACATGCCCACTGGTAGCTGGGTGGACTTCAGCTGTGTTCCTTTATCTCCACTGCATGGGCAAGGGGGTTCAGGATATCTGTGTGCCATAGGTCAGAAAAATGTGTCAGTAACAACGGGCACGTTTCTCCTAAATGTTTGAGCAGATCTAAATGGAGAATCATCTTCCCTCCTCTTTCTTTGCCTCCTGCCCAAGAGACACCCATGAATGATCAGTTTTGGAAGAACAGTGAGTCTTCATAAAAAAAAAAGAGGATCATAAATAGCCCACTGTGTTTTCAAACTAGTTTTTTTTTTTATGGTGTCACAGCTGCCATGTAGGGAATCAGATATGGAGAAAGGAAATAGTTGTATCAGGCTGGGGTACAAATGCTGGGGCACTCTTTCCAAGGAGCAGAATTAGTGCTGTGGAATTTAGAAAGGTCATCTCTGCTTGTGTTGGCTTTGCCTGTGACTTTGTTGCTCCACTCCATCATCTGTGTATCTTTCTGAATCACTGCAATGCTGCATTTGTTTGTTTTTTTTTTTCCTTTCTGAAATCTGAATACACATCAAACATTAAAGCTACAACTGCTCCAAGCCAGCTAAATTGGCTGCAAGCCTGGATATTATAGGGAGGAATTCAGTCTTGGAAATCTGACAGCATCAATGGTCTTTAGGTCCCTGGTGTCTTTCAAAGGGGCCCTGAATGTCAGTGCTCCACTGAAACAGCCTTTTCTACAGGTAAGCCCCTTTGTAAACAGATCAAAACCAACTTGTTACAACTGTAAGCCTTAGAGTTAAAAAATCTTATTAAAAAAACAACTGCACCCTCCAAAAAATAAACCCCCAAGAGTCTGGCATTTGTTTTCAAAAGGACATTCAAAATAAATGCCTTGACAACTGTTATTCCAAATCATTGGCTTTGGAGAAATGCAAACTGTGCATTATCACATGGGAGGCATCATAGAGGGACCCAATTCCACACCTCTGGCTCCATCTGCACTAGAGAATGAAGAATAAGCCAAGGGATTCTGCTCCAATGCAATTGTTTCCTTTGCTGGTTATGGATTTGTTTCAGAACATAGTGCAAGCAGGGAAGGGCTTGGAAAACTCTGCTTGTTTATGGGATAGGGCTGGAAACTTTGCTGCTGTCAGATCTCCGTGACGCTGCTGTGGGAGCAGCAGTGAGGAGGTCTCTGCCTCAGAGCCACTCAGGCAGACCAGGGCTGAACAGAAGGGAAAATTTATCAACCAATAGGAATATCTTGTCTTGTTTTTTGGAGTTATTATTTGACAGTGAAGAGACACGATGTAAAAGAGTCTCCCAATACACAGGATCAACAAATAATTGCACCGTGCTCCCGGGTTTGTTTTCCATACTACAGAGCTGCAAACACACGGTGTGACTCAGGGTTTGCCATGCTGCTGACACTGCTGCCTGTGCATGTCATGCTCTCATGTCCAGTGGCCCTAATTAGATGAACAAATGTGGGAACCTAGCTAAGACACTTCATCAAGTCTGGCAGTGCACTGTCAGTGAGCTGAAACCAGGGAGGACCCTCCTTTTCTAATCCTAACTCTGACCCTACCACTTCAAGCACTAAGTCATGGGCTGCATCTGAGAGCAGGAAATGGAGTTAGCTGGGGCATGGGTCAGATCTGTAAAAAAAATCTGTGTTCCTGAGCCATTACTTGGATGGTAATCTTTGATGTGTGAAGGCTTAGCCCATGACATCCTCCCTACACAAAGTCATTTAACACAGTTGCCCAGACTTCATCTTGTTCTCAAGCCAAAGTTGAGCTGGCTCCTGCTATAGGAGCAATACATCCTATAGTCATTGTGACCTCCTCTCCCTGATTTACATGGTGTTTCCTTTAGCAAGGCTCGCTGGCATCCTGTTTGCCTGGTTCCTTTGTGTGTTGTAGCTTCATTCTGGGCTGAAAATACCATCAGGATTTCTACACAATGATTGGGCATGTCTGAAGAGCATGAAGGCTACTAAAAGGAATATGCTTCTAAATGGCAGACATTCCTTTCTCTTTCCTCCATCAGGGCAAAAAGTCACAGGATTTCTTGCCACAGTCCTCTGAACCCCCCAATCAGGTATGCATTTCCCATGCCACTGTTGCCATCATTGCCCTTTCTTACCCTCAGCCTGAGGAGCTTTACCTCTCATCGCTCACTTGCTGTTTTGTAAAAGATTTTTTTTCCCAATTAGCAATGTGTTCCCTCACTGCTTGCCTAGTATTTGTTAGAGTGGGGTGACACATAGTTTTGCTGCTAGGTCAGGGAAAAATTGTATCTCCAAAACATGCGGGTTCTCCCACAGGTACACCCTTCCTCTCTCCCCCAGCTTGGGGCTGTGCTCCAAAAGTTATTTGGCCAAGGTGTTGCTGCTTTTGCAATCTCATCTTTTGCATTTCCATGCACATGAGACCAGCCAGTTCCAGTGGGGTTAAACCATCACATAGCAAAAATCCACAATCCACTGAAACTGGTGGGATAACTCCTTGGTCACCCCCTGTTCTCCTATTTCAATGAAACTTTGTAAAGCCAAGAAGATTGGCCCATGATTTTAATCAATGTGATAATTAGGTTTTGCTTTGCTTCTGTTTCATACTTAGAGTCCTGCAGATTCAAAGGAGAAAGCCACTGGATTACCAAAGCTGTATTTTCTAAACAGTTTTGCAGAGATGTGGGAGGGAATGGAAAGGGAAAGAGCTGGAGAACAGGTCTTTAGATCTTTAGTAGTAATGGCATGAGGAAGGCTCTCTTCCCATGCCTGTTCTTGTCATTGCCTGCCTGGAAACAGCTTGACACAGAGCTGGTTTGAGAGGGCAGGAATGTCTATTTGCATTGAGACTGCTTAGTAGTAGGTACCATAGAAGGGTAGAGCTCAGAGCTTGATTCCCAGCTGAAAAGAGCACCTTCCCAGCTCTCTGCTCTCATACACTGGGGCAGCTAAAGGGAGCAGTTCCCTGCATGCTGAGAGACCTGTGACTTCTTCTTTTTCCTGAACAAAGGCCAGGTCTCCTGAGGATTCTGCCTTGTGAAGCTGCTGTTGAAGTCTTCCTCATGCAAACTCCCCCAGCAGAACCACTGAAGCAGCAGTGACCTGTGCCACACAGTGATGGAGAATAAGCCTTGGTAAGATCCAGTACAAAACTCTAAGAGAGGCCCCAGAGCACACTCAGGGGAAAGTTTCAAGCACTGGTAATAATTTCCCTCCAGGTTCCACCCTCCTGTCTGACTGCAATGTAACATCACTGCAGCCAGAGATTTAGTGGTGTTGGATGAAGTCCAGGTTTCAGACCTGGTCCTGAACTCTGCCTTTCATCTCTCCTTGATAGAGGCCTGTTGAAAAAAGCACAGTCCCTGTATTGGTACAGAGGGGAGGATTGCACAGTGGGGGCTTGGGCTTGTTTCTTTTCACTTTTCTTGAACTTGAAAATACCTACTGGGATTCTGTCCCAACAAAACAACCTTTCTTAAGAGGGACTGAACATGGGAAATATGAGGTCAAATCCTCAATGGAAGCAAACTCAGGATGACAGCAAATGTTGCAGTGTGACCTGACCTTGGTGGTGTCTGGTATCTGCTGTAACACTACCCTGAAACAGGGTCATTTCAAGAGAAAATACTCTAAATTTTGGCAGGCTCAGAGAGCCTTTTCTATTGCTCTATGTGCCAAAGCTTTTGAAATATAATTTAAACAGGTGATTAAAGCTGCACATTTTCTAAAATACTTTAAAAAGGAGTTGCTGTGGTTGTTAGAGTACACTCTGTCTCCTTAAAGGCAATTTGTTTAGCTCAGGAGATCCTGTCAGACACTATCAGTGCCCAAGAGAGGCTGCAGTCAGAGGTGTGTGCTGCTTGGTCTGGATGTTCAGCAGCTGCTGAAAACCTATGTGTGCTAAAAGAGGCTTTTGTTGCTCTGTGTCCTCCAAGGGCTGGGGGCAGGTGAAAGTCCCAAGCCCCATGTGCTGGCTGAGGGCCCCAGGTACTGCCAGGGCACATTGCACTGGCTGTGAAGTCACCCACAATTTTATCCTTCCATTCAAACTTGTCACAGAGCTGCTCCTCTTCATTAATGGACATTGGAGCTCCTCCCTATGCCCGCATCAGCTTGTGGTTGCTGGTTCTTTGTGACTGGCCATTTATGGGAAAATATGTGCTTTTGAGAGTATGAGTTTTTGCCATGGAAGCGCTCTGCCTATGCAGACAGGGTTGTTCTTCTTGCCAGCTTCCAGCCTTAGTCCTGTGTTCATGATTTAGCCTTTGGAAAAGGAGGTAATCAGTGCATCCCACGTGTGTTTGGAGAGGAATGCACAGCAGCTTGTGAAAATGATCTGGGCATGTGTTGAGCACCAAGAATGTCAGCAGGCAGAACACTGAGGGCTCTGCAGGGGCAGCCCACAGCTCTTGCAGTCATTGCTGAGGGCAGTTCTGAGTAACAACCATCAAACAGCCACGGCTGTGAGGAGCACAATGTTCATCCTGGAAAACTGGGCTCCCAGGAGCACCTTCCTTCCTGTTTTAAATGGATTCGTTATGAGGAGCACAGCAAAGTTCAGGTGGCTCACCCAAAAGTTATTTTAACCTGAAATAAGAGAAATAATACCTGGGAATAGTCTCCCAGTTTGCAATCCAGGATCAGGAACTCCACAGGAGATATCTGTACTGCATGGCACAGGTTACAGCTGATGGGCTGAGGTCACTCTCCTGTGAGCTGTGAGCTGTGGGCATCTGAGCTGTGAGATAAACAGCAGCAACAGGGTTTAGAGCCCATATCTCCCCATATCTCCCCATGTCTCCCCATACCTCCCCAGAGGAGCTCCTATGAGTTAATGTGAGACACATGATGTGTGTTTGTAGCTGCATGACCACAGCATGTGTTTTTTGGATGGGTGTGTTTACAGATGTTTTTGGCCCACTTAAAATATCCTTGGCAAGAGGCAGTTCTGTGAATCTGAACCAAGCCAAACACACCTCTGAGGTCATTACTGCCATGAGATCACCACCTAGGCACAGTGCTCAGGACCTCTGAAGGCTCCTTTTGTCTTTTTTTTTAACAATTTTGTTCCTATTTGAAGCTGATCCAGGGCAATTACGATCCACCAAAGGAACAAACTGAAACCCTTTACAGACCAGAGCTGTAACAGCAGGGAGTGGAGATGGCATGCAGGGGCTAAGACAAAGTGTGCTGCTGTGGTCTGATTCCTCAGAAGGACTCCAAAGTCATGAAGTCAGTGTACATATCAGATTACCATGATCCTCTGGAATTTTGAGCAGAGCCTCCCACTAGGTCACTATTTCTATGTTTTCACTTTCTGAAGGATATTTATGAACAAGCTTGATTTTTTTTTTCCCTCTATTTTGTCTTCAGACCTGTTAATTTTATTTATCAATATCTTTGGCCCATGCCAACTGCTTTTCAGGAAGCTGGCTTAGAGAGGGGTCTGATTTCAAATGTCACTTGCTAGTACCCCAGGGTGTTGGAGGTCAGCTGCATCTTGGTCTAAGCCATGTGGGTCAGACAATCTCCAAACTAAACCAATTTTTTTTTAAGCAGAAGAAGCAAAAACTTGAATTGCAAGTGTTGAAATTGCAGGGAGGAGAGTAGTTGGAAGGCTACTGCAATGAAGGATGAAGCTCTTGTTTTCCCTGTGGTAACACTGATTTTTGTGTTACTTCTTGTAAGAAGAAGATGGCTCATTGGCTCAAAAATCAGGAGAAACATTTCTAGAGAGGTTTTTCTCCAATGACCCTCAGACCCAACACTACAGCAACTCTGAAGCCTCTCTGTGTGCTCAAGGGAGCTTTGAAAAGATGCTCTTTGTTTGCTTGAAGGGATGGACAACTCTTGTTGAACCTTGGCACCTACCCAGACTCTTATACCACAATTTTCTTCTTCAGACAAGGACATTGGATATAGAGAGTTAACAGGGTAAAATAAGGGTGCAGCTGATGGGGTTGGAAAGGTGGTTGGAGCATCTGGGATGGAGTGTTCTGTCTGGCAGCTCAGAGCAGGCTCTGCATCCTTCTCCATGCCACCCACAGACATTCTGCCTCTCATCTCATCCTCGCAGTCCTCTCACACACAGCCATACACAGCCTCTTTTGTCTTGTTCCCACTCCCTTGACACCACCCACCCACCCACTCTCTCTCAAATACTTTCTTCTGCTCTGGTTTTCATGCAGATGCCTCCCTTCTGGACCCTGTCTTGCACAACATCCCCTCCTGCCTGGCACTAGCACCCTCCCTCTCCAGAGCATATGCAGAGCAGAGGCATTTCCTTTTATTGTCCATACAGCCCCTGCAGCCCCACCCAGCTCCCTGCAAGAACACATTTAGGGTGGAAGTAGTCCTGCTCAGAGCAGCCACACAGACAACACAGGAGAGCTGTCTTCACCCCAGATTGCTGCTGGTTGTAGACTACTACTTCCTGCCTGTGGTCCCAGAGGAAGAGGCACACTCAGGCTTGGAATATGTGGTGGCAAGATGCCCTGTGCTGCTCAAAGGCTCTGAGAATGTTTGCAAACCACCTCTGTGCTCTGCAAGAACAAACCTGGCACAGGCAGCTCCAACAAGGTCTCCAGCAGGTGCTTTCCTGAGACATCCACCTGGTCTGCAAAAATGTGTGAGCATGCTGGGGATCAGAAGGACATGGCAGTACCTTTGTGGGTGGTAAAGCACTTGATCTCCTTGTTGAGGGTGATGGCAAAAGGGCTGGAGAGGATCAGTGATAACCACCTGAAACCAGATTGTATTACACAAGTCACAGGCAGAACAGCCTCAGTGCAGCAGAGAAATAACACCAGCTTGTGCATGCCAAGGAATTGACCCTAAAAGGTAAATCTTAGTAGGTGACAAAAAAAAATCCACCAGAAATAAGATCATAAGCAGGACCCTGCCCATATAATCCATTTCTCTCTTAGAAAAGCAAATTTGAGGCACAGGGCATAAACTGCAGCCTCCAGGACCACACTGGACTAGAGATTTCCAGCAGTCTCTGGGCTCTTTCCTCAGGACTTCCCCATGAGGAGCTCCTGTGCCAGTCATCAGCTGGCAACACTTTTGGCTCTCCACCACTGTCCACTCATGAGAGGCCAAACACAAACTGGAGTCCACTATTTAAAGCAGCCCTTTCACAGCAAATCTAAGTTTTCCCTTACTCCTCCTCATCTCCAGATTTCCCAGACCCTGCCACTGCACTGCCAGCTCCATACAGAGCCCAGAGGAATGTGTTACAAGACACCTGCTCCTTCTTTATTTGGTGTATTTTGCTAGCAGGGTGCACCTTGCTCGTGAGGGATCAGTGATGCTGCACAGGGCCAAGGACTCAGTGAAATCAGTGCTGCAGGATGTGAGGAGCTGTTAGTGAAGCACAGCCTGGTCCCAGAGTCATCAGACTGTGGCGTGGGAAGGACAAGTGATCACAAGTAGTCACTGGGAGCTGGCCTACACAGCCATTTTCACCCCTGATCCTGGGTGAAATATGTGTGCTGCTTTGCTGGGATGAAGTTGGGGTAAGATCTGCGAGCACCATGCAAACAAACTCTGTGTCAGCACTGCTGCTGCTGCTGCTCCTGGTGGTGCCATTTTAAAGAGAATCCGAAAGTAAAATAGGGGCAAAAGGACAGACAGAAGCCAAGCCCCAGTGGTGGTGAGTGCCAGGGCTGGGAATGTGACAGCCCCCTGCTGACTCCTCAGCCAGGGCAGCAGTCACTCACCCAAGCTCGCTGTAGACATGCAGAACCGCATAAAAGCGTCAGGGAAGCTGCCGAACCTGAAGACTCCACATCTGTATCTCTGACCCCTTCCTCTCCTGGTTTGGCTGGATACATTTGGCAAGGGATATTGTTACAGCCCTTCCTGAACTGGGGACAGCGTTGGGAGCGAAGGGCACTGACTCCACCAGCCCAACCCCTGATACACCGTGGCTGTCCAAGAGTGAAGAGGACCATGGGCATGTGGCAAACCTGGCTGCTGCCTGGAGAGGGCTTTAAGAGAGAAAACTCACATTGGGATCACTTCTGGGACATTAAAATCTCTGTCAGCTGCCTAAGGCAGGAGGAGCAGTCGTGGGCTTTGAGAGGAGCTCAGTGCTGCTCTCTGGAAATGTCTGACAGCCCCAGTCCAGTGAGAACTACTGACTCTCCTTGCCAGGGAAGTCATTGCCAGAACTGTGTTCAAAGTTTAACTAATTAGGAGCATAATTACTTCTGGGTTTAAAGAAACCCTGTTAGCAAGGACTTTTGCCACACAGACAGATGAGAGGCCAACATTTTTCCTACCAAAACCAATTAATCTGATAAAAATTTGCTGAAAATTTGCAAGTATGCAGATGTAAAACCTCCCAATGCCTAGACTTCACTTCATCTTATGCCTTGTCAGACTTGGTTCTCAATACTTTCCTTCCCACTCCATGTTTTGAGGTGTTAGTAATGTTTATGAAAGTGGGAATTCTTGTGTTTCATTGTTTTATATAATTTCTACTACTAAAAATGTAACTACAAAAGGTCACAAGAACACTGTTTTTATGTGTGAAGACATGCAAGTCCTCTGGCTTGCATGTAGGTTTAAATCCATTAAATCCATTCAAAACACCATGTCCAGGTGAGTTAGAGCCTTCTGGTTGGTGTTGTAATGGAATTATGTGTTTTTCATGCTCAAAATAAGCAAAGCTATCTCTTTGCAGCCCCTCCCATCTCATATAAAGATATTTTTAGGTTTAATTGTAAAGTGTTTTGCAATTCTTGGATGAAAAGTTCCAAGTGCCCCAGTGCTGCAATTATCAGTTTGGCCCCCTAATGAGGATGCTGTGATGTGCATCCTTCTTGGAGAGGGGATCATCATGAGGATGAACCCATGTCAATCCTTTGTTTTGGTGTGTTGGATTCCAGACCTCCCTTCTGCATCTGACATATGGGTTTTATTGTCCAACTGGCTTTCTTCTTGCACAAACATCCTGGCTGAAGCTCATGGAAAGGGAGGAGGGCAGACATGCCTCTCCATATATGTTTGAGTTTTTCTGTCTTCTTGCAATGTGGTCCCAGGAATGCAGGGAGGTCCCTGCATATTTATAAGCTCTTTGTTTCCCAGTTTCCAAGGCCAGATGGCACGTTCTGGTTTCTGTGGCTCTTTTACCTCGAGGCTCTGAGTTTGTAGTAAACAGGGCTGAGATGCCCTCACCAAAGCACTGTGCAGCTAAGGAACGTTTTATTGGTCCCCACTGTGGTAACAGAGCAAGCTGCACCAGAAAAAGAGGCAAAGAGGTCCTGGCCAGGTGCTTTTCTTGCACTGATCTTGGCAGAGGGCGCTGTCCTCACCACCTGTGCACGAGATCTGGTTCTGAGCACCTCATCCTTCACAGCACAGCCAATGGATGTGTTGGCTACACCCAAGTTCACTGGACTGCATCTACGTGCACAGGTGCCTTCCACGGGTTTTGGACTTGGTCCTCTGTGCCTTTGGGAGCAAAACAAATTGTCAGATGATCCAAAACCAGGCATCACCTTTATTATTAATCAGTTTATTATTAACTGATTTGTTATAATACCTCAGTGTTACATTTTACATAAGCACAAGTAATGAGGTGGTCCCTCGTAATCTCATGTAAGGAGAGGAGTAGAAGAGTCAGTCATCAGTTCATGGACAAGCCTTTTCTCATTCTTTTTGGGAAAAATGCTACAAACCATGATCAAGAAGGTGAGTTTGCAGTGGATATGTGGATTAGGTTTCTGCTAATGTGAAGGAAGTAGAAGAAGGTATCCACTTGTCAGCACAAAGTCTTGTCTGAGATTGTAAAGTTATAAATTACTTTTTTTTATAGGACAATAAGATCCATGATCTACAGGGCACGAAAATTCTGATTTCTCTTTCAGTCAAAACCTGCAATGTGTTTTATGTCAGAGAAGGAGTGAACTAGGTTATATGCTTTTCTGAAATGAAAACAGCAGGATGGCCAAGGCCCAGGGAGCTGAAATGCTGGGGTGTGGGAGCAAAAGGAGCCAGGACACACTCCTGGGGTAGCACTGTTCCCCCTGGGCTGCAGGGAGGGCACCCTGGGCTGTGCCTAGCAGTGGGTGCAGCACACGTGTGTGCATGGGCAAACAGTGCCAGGCAGTGACTCCTATGGCCAGTCCTCCCTGAAAGAGCTTATTTAACATCTAGGTGGGAGAGCACAAAGGAGGCATGGAAGTGAACACAGTGAAGCCAGGCTTTCAGCTTTCCACCCTTTAAAGGATGAAAACATAAAGGAAGGTGTCATAAGTCAATTTGCTTTGGCAGAGGAAGGGGGAAAGGAACCCTGTGGGCTGGCTGGGGGCCAGGGGATCTGTGCTGGCCACAGCCAGGGTGATGCTGTGCTGAGGAACAGAGCAAGGTCTGTGCCTGGGGCTGCTGACCCAGCTCTGAGCACTGGGGAGGGCTGAAGGTTCTGCAGGGTGAGGGCACGAACTGCTGGTATCATCTGAGGTCCTGTCCTGCTGTCCTGCAGGGAATTCCTTTCCTTGCTCCAGGAGGTGTGTGTGCCAGATCCTGTGTGTGTTTGTGTGTGTGAGTACTGGAATGGGGGGTGGAGGAGAGAAAAAAAGCCACCATTCAGCTAAATAACCTCCTTGGCATTAACCTTCACCTTCCTTTCTCTGCCCAGCTGGACAAAGGAGCTCTCTGAGGGATGAGCAAAGGAAGATCCCATTCCTCCATGCAGGGAAGCACACAGACCTCTTTGCATGGAAGTTTTTAGTGAGACCTCAGTTTGTCTCTTGTGTCTCTCTCACTCTGCTTATGAATGTCCACATTCTGGACAGTCCTGAAAGAGCCTGAACACCAAACTTGCCAACCTGAAGGAGATAGTCAAGGTCTTCATCTAAACTGGAAGTGAAAGGTGCATCTGTTCAGGCTCTTTAATCAGTGAAGTATGATCATGGTGTTGAGAGTTCAGTCCATGTCAAACCCTCCCCACCTCACACCTCTAGCAATAATTCTGGCTCTGCTCACTGACACATCTGTTTGCAGCTGATTTTATTTTGGTGGGGTGATGGAGACCAAAACAGAAAACAGGACAGATCTTATTTTAAAGGACATGGAAATCCTGCTCTCATCTAACAAGCTGTATCTATCTCCTAACCTGTAGTTCTTGTTTTTGAGTCCTACATATGGAAATTGTTACTCTGAGTTATTACAAATAATTACTTCGTGACACTGGAATTCCTGGGCAGGGTATCACACCCATGTTAAAGCTCCCTCAGACAGGCTGCTCTGTGCTGGCTGCTCTGAGCACATCACTGGGGCAGGATCAGGCTGCTTCTGCAGCCTGTGATTGCTGCTCTGAGGAAATGGGCTGTGTGCAGGAGAATTAGTCACAGTGCTCTGAATTGGGTGGAGGAGCTTTGCAAAACTGTCTCGCCCTTGGAAGCATCACCAGGACCAGATCAGCCAAAGTATCATCAAAGTGTTTCCCTCAACTGCCTCCTGCCTTGGACAGCTGCTTATTGAGGTGGTAAAAATCCCTTGTAGGAAAATGACAAATGTTTAGAAACAGTCCCAGTCTCCTTCCAACAACTTACTAATTTGCCTGTGACCTCACCCCTTCTGTAAAAGTGCATGTAAGAGTGCCAAGATTTTAATCTGACTCTCTAACACCATTGCCTTGTGCTTCCAAAGGTGCAGCAGCTTAGAAAGCTCTCCAGGAAGTCAGAAATCCTCAAAATATTTCTCCTCAGATGCAGCAATGCCCATACACAAAAGTTTGCCATCATCCCTCCTTGAGCAGTGAGAACCATCACACTGCTGGGGAATAAAACCCCATCCTTGTGCAAGTCCTGGGACATCGTGGGGCACAAACTGTGTGCATGGGATGGGTCAGAGAATGAGGCTCCTGAGCCACATCAGGGAGTGTCAGGTGACACCCTCCCTCATCACACTGGCATTTGGACAGAATGAGCAGCTCTTCTGCTGTCCATGATCCCCAGGATTTTATGGGATCATTGTGAGACACTGTACAGTTAATAGACATAAGTTAGGAGTAAAACAATCTCAGAAATGGATTTTTGTGATGATGAACAAAGACAGTAACATATTTGTTTCTGTTTTCTTACTTTTCTGCACAAAGGCCAAAAAATTTCAGAAATTAAACAAAATGAAACCAAACCAAAGAGTTAAAAACAAAAAAAAATTAAACCTATTGTATGTTTCTTTTTCTACTTTTTTTTTTTTCAAATTACCCTTGGGTAGCTTGAAATTAAACAATTAAAACATATAAAGCTACTGTCTTTTGACTTCTCACATTTTTTCAGGTTTTCTGGACAAATAAATTGGATAGAGGGAGCTTTGGTTGCTGGAAATATTGGGGGCATTTGGTCTGAATGAGTCTTCCTAGTTTGCTCAATATTGCTGATTATTTCTGCCCATCTTCACCAGGAAACTGTTGCTTGCTGATAAAGGAGGAAAACAGAGGAGAAAAGAGAAATAAACTCCAGAGGCTTTGGCTTCCATTTGGCCTTTAGGACTTCGGCTGGAGATGCTCAGCACCTTGGCAAAGAGAGCTCACACAGAATGCTTGGGAAGAAATGGCAAGGAGGGGACAGCAGAGCCCAGGAGCTCTGTCACTCTGTCAGGAGCAGGGCTGGTCCAAGGGACAGGGTGATGTGAGGGTCTCTCTGAAACTTTCCACTCCCCATCCCTGAGTCAATGGGTGTTGGAAGAAGGACATCTGATGGCAGCAAGTGTGAGGGTGTGGAGGCACTGGGGAAAGGGGAAACTGCTGAGAAGAAGCAATTTTTATTCTGTTCTGCTGTTAAAGCTCATCCATTGGTTCACCTCACAGCCAAGACTGCCTACAAAGCTGGGAAGGGCCAGTATTGCCTGAGGAGTTGCTGGGGAACACTGGAAGGAAATACTGATGGGAGAACGACAGGAACAGGGGGTGCTGTGAACAGGATGTGTTGGGGAAGAGGAACTGCACACTGCTGCTGGACCCAGCTCTCTGCCTGCTGGCCTTGCTCCCAACAAGGTCTACAGGGACTCTGAGGGCCATATCCAGGCCTTCTCCCAGCAGGAAGGAGTTGTCAGGGGGTAAGGCAGCATTGTGAGGATAGGTGTGAAGGTGGTTGCAAAATACAAAATATACTGAACTTTGTGCCCCCTTTCTATGGGCCAGTTGAATCCATCAGGACTCACTGAAGTGGGCAAAAATAAGATGAGATCTGATCTGCTCAAGGAATGAAGGAAGTGGAATTCCTCCTGAGCTTTACCCAGTACTTTACCAACCTCCTGCTTTACCACAGCCTCATTAAGATTTTTGTCTTAGCTCAAAGGCCTGGACACAGGCAACAGCTCTGCATGGGCAGAGGGGTCCCTCCTCCTTGTAGGACCAGGGCTCAGCTCTGCACATTTTGTCAGACACCATTTCTCTGAACAGTTGGACTGCTGACACTTCCTGACCTGTGAAACAAGACTTGGGAGATGTTGTGTAACTTGTGCCTTTCACTTGCAAGAAATATCCACTGCAGTCAGGCTCCCACTCACACCTGGAGGTGCAGGCACACCCTCACATCACCAGCCAACAGGTTGGAAATTCACTCCTCAAGGCTCTTAAAATGGTTTTAATTTTTTGTGGGTTTCCCCCCTTCCTTCTTTGCACTAGTGCCACACACTTCCTAGGATAGGAATTAGTAGGAGAAAAAATGATGATGGAGCCAGGCAAGCAGAAACATCTGTCAGCCAAATGGTTACCCAGAAGCGAAGCTCCAGTTTTCAGTCCATGAATGGCACTTTTTGTCTCTTCCAGAGGGTGAACCTGGGTGAGTGCCCAGGAGCCAAACAAGAACTGAACAGAGAAAGCATCAGCACAGTCAGTAATACAGGAAAAGGCGGAATTTTTGTGGAATCTTCACTCTTTCCTGCTGGTTTCCTGCTTGCTACATGTGAGCCACAGAGACATCTTTTGTACTGCAAAGTAAAGCACAGCACTGACTCTGGGATGGCCAGACTGAGAAAAATAGCCTGTGGATAACCCACTGCCATTAACCTGACTTCAACTTTTGTTGTGATGTGCAAGTCAGCTAAAAACTGTTTGGTCAAAGTTCTCATTCTCTTTATTTTCTCATTCCTCTGGTAACAGCCTGGCAGCCACCCAGCATCAGGGAGGATGGTCCCACTGGAAACCAGTGCCCTGACCACACCTATTGATGTCACACACAGGCACCCAAGCAGCTCCACACCTGCAAGGGTTTTCCCTCTCATGGCCATAAGAATTTCTATTTATTGATGTATGCTAACCTCTGTGTCTATTAATTCAGGAAAACCTTTATCTGGAGATTTCACAAAGCTTTTTTTTTTTGTGCAAGGAACAGTAAAAACCTTTCACATGAGTTTTCTGCTGTTGAAGGACAGAAATAAAGATGGATATTCACTAAAAAGTTTTTTTCCATTTTGTTTTAGACTCGGTTTGGCAGTGAGGTAGTGTGATTTATGGTGAACACCACATCCAGCACTAGGCTGCTGTAAGCTATGTGAGTGTGTGTTTTTATAAGGAGATTACATTTATCTCAAACCCAGAAGGCTGGTGGGGGAAACTTTCCCAGGGTCCTTACAGTATCTTGTATGGAAAGGAGGGAAAAACCCAACATAAAATCTTACAAAATATATCATAGTGCAGTTTTGGAATTGCTTCTACTACAAAAGCTTGACCTACCCAAGAAAAAACTCAGACTAAATGAGTCTGCTTTTGAAAGAAATGCTTGCCTTCTTTTGAAAGAAAACAGTCCATGCCCCATCCCAAGGCAACTGGTTTAAGACCAAGTGCCAGAGAGATGGGAGCCTCAGAGATAATTCACTAACCACCCCTCTGTTATCATGGCTCAAACATGATTAATTCATGTGGAACTTGTTGCAATAATATTAGTCTGGTGACCTCATTTGTTATACATGTTGCTGCCATTAGAACTCCAATACATCACCTAAAAGATACAGAGCTCAGAGCCATCTGTGCTGTACCTGCTTGTGAGCTTCTCTGGATCTCCTTCTCTGCAATTCCTGCCCAGTTCTTTTCCCCTGATAGCTGAAGCTGTCAAAAGTAAACTGCTGGCAATGATGTGGATGGTTTCAGGACCACTTTGATGTCCCAGCATGTTCAGACTTTGTTTTGGTGCTGCTCCACCCACTGAGAAATCCTCACTTTGTTCAATTTCTTGTTATTGAGTTTAGGTATTAACTTTTTTTTATCCTCTTTCCCATCACCCTTATCAAATCTCTCCTCTTTATCCATCTTCTTAATTCTTTCACCTGACAAATACTGAGGGTCTGCTGACCTTCCTTCTGTCCACAGCATGGCTCTCAACTTGATTATTAGAAAAAGCAGGAAGGATTAAATCAGTTTAAAACTCTCTTTTGTTTTCCAAATGTATGTGGAACAATCACAGCTACTGTCAGAGGTTGCTGGGCTTGGATCTTCTGCTCAGGGTTCAGGCTAACAATCCATTTTCAGTGTAGGTGTCACTAAATTCCCTCTGCCCTGTTTAGCTCTCATACAATCAAAGTTTGTCAGGTACTTAGAGTCAGATCAATGCTCTTTTCTTGAGTTTGAGCCCTGTTCCTAGAAGTTATCCACTAGCCTGGGCATTCCCCAAGCCAGCAAATCCAGAGATTCCTGGGGGGATGCCCAGCACTGAGGTGACCTGGCTGTGTGGGGGCAGGCACGGGGCTGCTTGATAACTCCTGAGATCCAAATGCACACCCTGTAACCCCCTACCCTGAGCTACCCTGATCACTTTGCAGGTCTGCACTATGAGGTTAACACACAGGGACTTCACAGCAGTTTTAAAACTTCTTTGGTGTCTGCATCATGAAATGTGTTATTAACAATCAATTTCTTTGTTCTCCCAAGGACATTTTGTCCCCTTCTATCAATGTACTCTGCAAACATCACTTAATGCATTTCCCTTGGCTTCATTTCATGTCATTCTTCATTTTAGCTTGTATCTGAAACGAGTGGGATGCAACTGTGCAAAAGGATACTTAAGATTGAAACCCAGTAAGAAAAATGCCCTAACAGCAAGATTCATAAAACCTTGGCAGCATTTCCCAGCGTGAGGGGATGGAAGCCCTGCCACTTGAATCATGTTAGTCTGGGCTCAGTCTGCAGCTCAGGAATGTGTTGCAGAGAACCAACTTCTGCTAGGCCAGAGTGCCTTTCCACTCATACAAATACTCCCACCCCAGATGTGAGGCTTGGAAGAGGTGCCATGGAGTACAGGCAGCTCTTTGTAGTCTTCCAGTTTGATTTTCTTCCACCATTACTTTTCATCAAAAGTCCCTGGAATAACTGACAGGTAGGAACATCTAAGAAATCATGACAGGATGTAAAAGCTGAGAACAAATAATAATTTGGGGAAGGGCAGCAGAAAAGGCAGTCCCTTGGCAGTGGCCAACTCACTGGGACAGTCTCACCCCAGCTGAGCCAGGTTATTCACTAGCAAGGTCAGGTGCTGATTAGTGCACCTGAGCTGGGAGCTGCCTGTGGCTGAGGATGTGATCTCAGACTGGACACACAAATACTTTTAAACAGTGAGTAAATAAAGGAAATGGCAGGGAGGAGTGTTGGGACAGAAAACTTGCCGAGGGTGATGTGTATTGGATAAATTACTGACTCTGAGCAATTTCTGCTGTGCTCAAGAGAAGAAAATGAGCTGTTTAAAGGATTCTAATAGCCTTCAAGACACATTAAAAGTCTTTGTTCCTAAATGCTTTTCTTTTAACTTAATGACCTTGAGATGTTTTTGACTTTTTTCATGACTTTTCCATGGGAATGTGGGCCACCCTGAGTTTTGGAATAATCCTCATTGATTCCTTCCTGATCCCAGTTGTGCTCCCATGGTATTTGTGTTCCCTACAAATAGCAGGAGCAAAGAAGCTTGCTGGGCATTTGAAGAACAACCAAGACAGCTCTTCAAAACCACATTATTAGTGCACACAGCCCTGATCCCAGTTGCTTTAGTATCCACAATCTCTGAGCATGGTACCACCATGTCACTCTCCTTGGAGAAAAGCCTCCTCCTGCTCTCCAGGTGGCAATCCTCTGCTTGCTACAGACCCAACACATCCACTGCATCCCATTCCTTCCTTAACTCCTACACAGTGTGCAACACTTCATTCATGTTCTTGCTCTTTTGAACCAAAAACACCTTCATAGTAGAACTGATTTTGTGATTTTTTATATAAGAATATAAATATTATAGAGTTTGAATTACGGTATGGCAGCTGCTGGTCACTGAAAAAGAAGAAACAGAGCAGTGTTGGAAGGACCAAGGTTTCCTGATGCTATGGGATGTCCCAGTTGGCAGAGCAGTGTATAAACTACATACCTCCCAGATCATGTCCCTCCAGCTTCCACTGTGGCTATTTCCCAGGCTGTGGCTATGCTGCTGAACAAAACATTCTCAGCTTCATTCAGAGCTTCAGCACTGGACCAGTGATTGTCTGTCCTACTTAATTATTAGCTCACACCCTGGCACTATTTCAGCCTTTGCTAATAATACTCTCTTAAATGATGCCTGAACACTGTTTGGACAATATCATAAATCAGGAACAACTGCCAATAGGCAGCATGGGCAAGTGTACAGTTTCATGCTATGCAAACACTGCTCAGAGGAACTGCAGCACAGGATGCGTTTTCTTTCATGTGCTTTGAACTGAAAAAAACACACATGAAAAATTAAGGCTTATGCTTTAGGAACACAAAGGCTTCACGTGTAGATTCGAGGGCTTTCTAATGTGGACACATTCAAACTCATGCTGTTTGACCCTGTTCAGAGGTGTGGGCAGAGCTGGGTGCTCCCCACAGGACCCGGGTTTCCTCCCGGTGAGAGCTGCTGGAAGGGGAAGGGCAGTGTCCGACTGCGTGGGCAGTGCCACGCTGTGGGCGGGCTGGAGGCCGGGTGAGAGTCACTGCCCTGCCCTCCTCTTCTCCAGCTGCCGAGCGGGACGGCGGCACATCAGCAGTCAGGGAGGATGGG
>VZRX01009718.1:0-19785 GCA_013398075.1 Notiomystis cincta | reverse complement strand
TCATGGAGTGGTTTGGGATGGGACATTAAACCTCATCTTGTTCCACCTGTGCTGTGGGCAGGGACGCCTTTCACCATCCCAGGATGCTCCAGCCTGGCCTTGGGCACTGCCAGGGATCCAGGGGCAGCCACAGCTGCTCTGGGCACCCTGTGCCAGGGCCTGCCCACCCTCCCAGGGAACAATTCCTTCCCAGTATCCCATCCCTCCCTGCCCTCTGCCAGTGGGAAGCCATTCCCTGTGTCCCTCACTGCAGCTCTTGTCCAAAATCTCTCTCCATCTTCCTTGTGGGCTCCCTTCAGGAAAGCCACAATTAAATCACCCTGAATCTTCTCTTTTCCAGGCTGAGCAATTCCAGCTCTCCCATCTTTTCCTCCTGGTGGAGCTGCTCCATCCCTCTGGTCATCCTGGTGCCTCCAGACTCACCCCAGTGGGTTGGGAAGAACTTGTCCTGCTCCCAACAATCCTGTGGGATCACAGATCTACTGGGAAGGTGTCCCTGCCCCTTTCCAACCCAAACCATTCCATGATCCCATAAATTCTACTCCAGGCTGTGATAACTGTTAAATCACCCCCCCTCCAACCAGCAGCACACAAACCCTGCATGGACACCAACTGCTCCTCCAGGCAAGATTAAGCTCACCAATAACAAATCCAGAGGGTTTTCCCTCTCTTTTTATGGACCATCAAGGCTTATGGACAGCCCCTCGTGCATTCCTTGATGTCTGCCATGAATCCCACATTCCCTGGTGCTGTGCACTTCCCCCAAACCTCTCCTTCCTCATATATTGAATATTTCCTTGGTGTTTCCAGGGGCTGAAAACATTTCTCTGTGTGGATTCCTTTAAATTCCAGCCCCAAAACAACCCTCTGGATCATTGAAATTGGGAATGTTTGTACTGAGGATCTTGCAGGGAGCCTGGGAATTGTTTTTGCTCCTAACAAATTTTCTCATGCCTTAACAAAATGAAAATATCCCAATTCCAGTGTTGTTAAAACACAGAGCTGAGATCACAGGGACTTGTTCAGGGTGTTGATTTCTTTTTTAGATGTTTATTCTTGGTACTTGGAAAAAAATGTGGTTTTCCATTTGTAATAAATAGAACAGAGTGAAAAACACGACTTCTAAGCAAATCTCAGAAATTAGGAGCTTCAAATCCTTCTGGATTTCCCCCTTCATGGGGGAAAAGATCTCACTAGAAATCAAAATACAGCCTGGGAAGTGAACAGTGGGAATATTCTGTCTGAACAGAAAGAATCCACAGCCATGGAGAACCATTACAGTCAGTGTTAATTAGGGCTGACTGACTGAGAACAGAGTCTGACACGAGCTTGGCAGAGCTGCTGAGAGCCTGTGTTGAGTCACTGGGAAAACCACAGGCTGTCATTAGAGGGAAAAAAAATAACAAAAAATATAAATACACGAGTAGGTGCGATTTTCCATGGTCCTGAGTGATGGAGGAGCCTGGATTTGGACTTCAACCCAAATTGCTGGAGCTGGTGTCCTGTTCCCCAGCTCCAGCCCTGGGCTGCACCCTCAGAGGGCGATGGGGAATCCTCTCCTGGGAGATCTCATGTCTGTGCCAGGGATGTGCATCCAGGCAGTGTGAAGGCAGGAACACAGCTCCATGTCCTCCAAAGGTGGGAAAGAGGGGATGGAGAAGCCTTTCTCCTCCATCCCTCTGCAGGCAGAGCTCCCCAGCCCTGCCTTAGGGTGCTCTTCTCTCCAGAGAAAGCTTTGGGGCTGTGGAAAATCACTTCCCCAAATTGTCTCTGCTCTTTCTCCACTGGAAGGTCCTGCAAAGCCCAGATGGGCACAGTGTGAGTTACTGAGGGGTCACGTGGAGAAAGTGGAGGAGATTCCAGTGGAGGAGGGTTCTGGCAGCTGGGAAGAGGCTTTTGGGATGTGCTTTCTGCAGCTCAGAGGAGGGAAAGTCTCAGAGGGCTCAGTGGAGAGGCCATTCCCTGGGAACATCTCCCTGCCTCTTCCTCCAAACCCTGACAGCTCTGATCCCATCGCTTCTCCATGATTTTCTTTTTGCTGCCATAGCTTCCCACAGCTTTACCAACCCTGCTGTGACATCAGTGACAATCCTGGCTGGGGCTTTTGGTGCTTTCTGCCAACACCAGCAGCAGATCTCCATCACCACCTCCTATAACTCAATTAGGGGCTGGGAGATGGCAAAAAAAAAAAACCCTCCACCACCCATTGCTGCAGTTTCTTGCCTATCTGGGAGCTGTTTGGGCTCTTTCTCTGCTCTGTCCCTCCTCCCTGCACACCTTGATCCCCTTGCCCACGTGCTGCAGCCATAAATGTAACGGCACGGTCAGAGTCTCACCATTATTGTTCATCTGTTCTTATATAATAACCAGCTTTGCTCTTTTGATTCACCGACTGCTCCCCCCAGCAGGAACTCTGCTGTCAGTCTATCCAGTTCATGCAGGAACTGGCCACTGGAATGGAAAATTTCAACTATTCCCTGGAATGGGCTGGTTTTCACCAGTGTGTGCAGGGCACGGATTTGGGTGCTCTGCAGAGGTGGAGTGGATGCTCCACTGCCGAGTGTCTGCTCTGCTCTTTGGGTTGTTTTCCCTAGAAAAACAGATTTTTGTACTAAAATCCACTCGGTGCTCCTGGGAGTTGGTGGGAGGCAAAGGGAATGAGATCCATCGCTGGCCACCAGCACAGGAAACCTTGGAAAAGATCCCTGAGTGCCCATCCAAGCCCAGCAGCTCCAAAGGGAGCACTGTGGAGAATTTCTGCCCCAGAGCCATCCTAGGAGCTGCCTCATCGGTGGCTTAATCACCTGGTTAATCACCTGGTTAATCACCTGTTAATCACCTGTTAATCACCTGTTTCACAGAAATCCTCTGACTGTCCTGGCTCTGGGTTTTAAAGTTCTCCCTGCCTGGCTCCCTGGTGGGTTTGGAAATCGCTCCCAAGAACCTGATGTGATATCCTGTCCCTCACCCTTGTGTGTCCCTTTGAACCCAGTTTATTCCATGATTCCATGGGTGCTGTCCCTTCTGCTCCCACCTTGGTGTCCCCTGCAGCCCCTGGGACCAAGAGGGGTGACTTTGGTGCCCAGGTGTGCATCAAAGCAGGGCTGCAGCTCCGTTTCCTGGCTGAGTCCTCAAATAAACCCGATCCCACAAATAAATGAGGGTTTATTGCACACAAACAGCCGGGAATTTGAACCCAGGCACTCTGCAGCAGATAAAACCCCAAAGATACCCAGCAGCCAGGAGGGAAAGTTTCACCTTTAACCATGACTCTGCCCTTCCTGCCAAGTGTGTTCAAGGAATGCTCCCAAAAAAGGAAATCCCTTCTCTCTGTTTGGGCCTGGCTTTTTGGGGTGCTGGAAGCCAGAGCTGCTCCCCGGCCCAGCTGCCAAGGTGGGCGGTGGAGGAACAGAGCGAGCTTCATATTTAGGAAGTTAAAGGGGCAGCGAGTTCCCTAAAGGGATGGGCTGAGGGAGAGGAGATGGTGAGGAGGGAAAATCACGCAGCTATGGAGCCACAGGGACCTCTGCCCTCGGTGTCCCTGCTGTCCCCAGCACGGGCAGGCCCCAGGAGCTCCCGGCCTCCGGCTCTGCTGCGCCCAGGTCACCCCGAGCCACATGATCCGCGAGGTCGGAGCAGCGACAACAACAGGAACAATCTGTGGGAGAGGAACTTAGGGATGAACCCAACTTCTCTAAAGTATAAAAAGAGCCTGAGGGGCCGCAAAAGGCATCGGCTTTGCACGTCCTCCCCTCCCGCCGCCGCTGCCGCCGCCGAGCGCTGACGGTTGGGAGCCGGCGCTGGCCTGGCGTTGTGCAACACCAGTTGTGAGCTCTTGGCTTGGCCTCCACCGCCCTCCCAGAGAAGGAAACACAACCCCAGCCAGGCCTGAAGGGCCTTTGCAAGGGCTCTGCTCGGCCTCTGCCTGCTCTGGGGCTTCAGCGGGGTCGTGGTGCTGTGGAGGGTGAGAGAACCACGTCAAATCCCGCTGGAGAGCAGCAGGGTCGGGAACTGTAAGGGGTGTCTGTGTTTCCTAGCAAAGGATGCTTGTGCACCTCAAAAAACTCAGTTCAAAGACATTTCCAGCATCTTGCTGGGCAGTCACCAGCTATGCACAGCTTTGCCAGGGGGAATGAGAGTTTTTGGGGTCCTATTCCTATCAATTTTTTGCGTTTTCCTTTGATTTGTTGGTGTTTCCACGTGCTGACCCAAACCAGTCGAGGGCAGGATGTGTCCCTGGTGCACCATGGCTTTCACAGCAGCTCTCTGCAGGCACCCTGAAAATAATTAGACATTTTAGAGCCTATTTTTGGCTTGGAGAAACACTATTTCTGCCTAAAACCTTCCAAAGAACAGAAAAAACACCCCACAGAAGATGAAGGAAAAACTTGTGAGGTGGCCCCACTTCAGACCGGGCACGTCCCACAAAATGCCAATCTCCAAAGCAGAGCTGGTGGCACTTCCAGGAGATGAGGCAGATGCTGGGATGTCTTCAGGCACATCTGCAGGTGTTTGTGATTTTATACCATGGGTTATGAGCTAAAAAAGTGACACCACTTGTACAAACCCCTGTTTCAGGTGTCCTTTGGCCCCCAGGATGTGATAGAAGCCATGCACATTGTGACATTTTCTCCTCATCTAAAGGAAAACGTTTTGCTGATTGGAGAGAGGGGAATAACAGAGGAGAAAATGAAATCCTAAATTCCAGGTACTTGTGGCTGCTGGAAAATTGGCCTTTAGTATCTCTGCAAACTGATGGGGCCAGAAGGAGAAAAACTCGAAATGTGATGGGATTTTAAAACTGTAGCTCACTTAAACAAATGAGGAGCTGAGATTCCAGGAATTTGGGTTTTATTTAACTTATAGGAAAGGAGGAAGAAACAGATGGAGTCACTGCTCCTGAACTAAAAATACTGTTTAGAGAAGGACATCTGCAATGCAGCTTTGAATGTCAAGGTCCTCAGTGTTTGAACTGCTCTCCTTCAAATGTCACCTCCTGATGTTTGGAGAGGTGGAGAGGTTGGAAATGCAGAGGTTGCAGCCATTCCCTTCTTCCCTTAGAAATGCTTGTTCACCTGGAAGTTTTGCAGTGAAATGGAGAGGAAATCACATTTTCCACCTGTGCTGTAGGGATGGGGCTGCCCCTGACCTGTCCCTCCCACTTTGGGATCCCCAAGTGCTGGCTCTGGACTGTCCCCAGCTGCTGGAGGGTGTTTGGGGACGTGAGAGTCACCAAGAAATCTGACAAGTCATTCATAAAACTTCTGGGAGAGTATTTGTGAAAGCCAAGCAAATTTCTGCCCCTCCCAGCATGGAATAAGTGACCTTTGTCCTGGCTTTTATTTTCACTTTCGGGCTCTTGCCTTCTGAGATCAAGCTATTTATGAAGTCTGTCAGGATTAACGAGGCAGCATTAATCACCCCAGTTATTTTATCTTGCTGGCCACCATCTCTCTGAGCTTTTGCCAAGGTCAGGAATTACGCAAAAAAATCAAGATGTTCCGGAGTGCCACAAGTGAGCCCTGAGAGAATCCAGAAAATTTGGGTTAAAAGGCACAATCTTGGCAAAAAATACCCGTTTGTGCCTTGTCCCTCCATTTGGGGAGCCCTGGCAGTTCTTGTTTTTCAAAAAAAGGAAGAGTGATATTCTCATGTAATGAGAGGACTCCAGGAGCTGGAGATTTACAGGGGAAAAAAAAATAACAAGTATTGTACAACTTATCCTGAAAGGGTGAACAACCGCCTGTGCTTCCCTCTGGTCCTGTTAAACCACTGCTGCAGTGAGGGACTCTCACTTTTCCTGTTGAATATGGTTTGGTTTACAGGATTATATGAATATAGGACAAAGAATGAGCGAGTCAGGCCATAAATTCCATCAGCTCTGGTGTGTTATTTAACCCCGGATTATTTAATCCCTGATTATTTAACTCCTAAAGTAGGATCTGCTATCTCTTATCAGGGCCCAGGGGAATATTGCCTCCCCCACACTCTGATAGCAGCAACCCCCAACCTGGAGTTAAACATTAATGAGCTGTCACAGCACTGGATTCCCAGAAATCTGCTGAGGTAAGGCCATCTGTAGAGATGAATAATGGGGTTGATCTGAAATATCTCCAGGACAGAGTGGGTCAAGGCTGTGGAGGAAGACTCCTGTGGGTGTCAGCAGTCCCTGCTGTGGTTGAGGTCTCTCTTGGCCAATGTGAAGACTTCATCAGGCTCTTGCTTCAGTCTTGTGGTCCAGCAGCTGCTTCCCTGCAGATGTTGAAAGGAAAAGAGTGAGGGAGAGGTGGGGGCCAGGCTGGGTTTCTGAAAGCCCTTTCAGAGCTGCTTTTGTTGCTGTTAATGGCAGAGCACACGGAATTCTCCTCGCTCACGTGAACCTCTTCACATGGTGGCTCCAGCCTGGCTCTAATTACCTCTGCCAAGTGCAAGTGCTGCCCCTTGGGGGGGTTTGATTTCCCATCTATTCTTTTCATCTAATGGTTCCTTGTGCTCTGAGTCCAAGCCATGAAAACAGCTCTTAATCTACCTCCCGCCTCCCACCAATTATTTAATACCTGGGTTTTATTCCTTCTCATTTGTCTTTCTAACTACCCTAATTTCTCCGGTTTCCCTCATCAGCGTTTTCCCAAGCTCTTTATTGTTTTCTGATTGCTGTAATTCTGCAATATCTTTTGGCACTAAAGCCCAGCTCCCCAGAGGAATGGGCTCATGAATTTATACAGTGACATTACCCAGGCTTTGCAGACGAATCTCGGGGCTGATTCGGCTGCCCAGAAATGCTCCTTCTGTTCCTGCCTCTCCTGTCGCTGCATCCCTTTAACGAGCAGGAATTGGCAAAGCAGGAATTGCACTCTTGGTATGGAGAGCCATGAAAATCTGAGTCAAGAATTTTGGAGATGAAAAGCAGATTAAACGTTCGGCCTCCCCCACCCTTCCCCGCTCTCTGCGCCCGTGACTCGGCAGAGCTTTTCTCTCTTCATTTGTCAAGACAAGAGTTTCAGCCTGGGAGGAAATTTTCCCCATGGTATCAATTTCTTCTACTTCTTGCAACTGAAGCACATTTGAGAATTTGTTCCTGAAACTTCCCGTGTTCTAATTTTACACGACAGGACTGTCAGAAGCAGCACATGAGAGAAATGAGATCTCCTCCGCAGCTTTGGGGCGCCTGTGCTGCCCTAGAAGGGCTGAGGAGACTCAGAGCTGCTCCTCTGCTCATTAATACCAAATTTCCTGCCTTGGTTACAGAGGTTTTAAGTGACAAAAACTCAGCCTGGGCCAGGCCTGGCTTCCATTAGATCCTCTTTAAGCAATGCCACCTCTTCTGTTTTCCTGCTTGGCAGAGAATCCGCCTTCTAACCAAACACTCGAGTGCACTCACGCCAGGAGAGGAGTTCTAAGTATGATCAGTATGAGGAAATGCATTGGGGTGCAGGGAATAAACATATTCCTGGGAGTTTATTTATCTTACAGGGCTGCCCTAGACTGAGGATTGGCTCAGATAGGAGTCAAATGTTGCTCTGAGGGTGCTTTACCTCTTCCAGTAATTTGTTTCTTTTTCTGTCTGAGAGTGGAATTAAGAGAGTCACAAATTATGGCAAGGGATTGTGCTTGTGCAATGTTCTGCATTTTTTGAAGGGCAGGAGGAGGCAGCTGCACGGTGAGTACTGGTGGGTGGATGGGGATCTGGTGGGATTGTCTGGTCAGAGACCAGGATTTGGGTCCCTAATCCTCCACGACCCCTTGTGGTAGCTCATCCTGCTTAAAAAAACCCAATAATTGCAAATCCTGTCAGAATCCAGCGCTCCTAAAGGCCCCCAGGGAGGCTGGTCAGGGTCAGAGTGTGAACGTGGTTTCCTTTCTGGCTCGTTGGTTATCAGCCTCCTCTCGAGTGCAGGATGAGATGAGCAGAGACTGATGTGCAACCACTCAGTTGGGAACCAGGAAGAGCTCAAAAATCATCTGAAGATCCAAACACCCCCAGTTCTGGGAAGGTTTGGGGTGGCACTTGGCAGTGGGGTTTGACCTCTGTTGTCTTCAGCCAGGACTCAGAGCTCGCAGATAAAACTCCCATCAGGGTTTGAACATGGATCCATCCAAGTGGGCCTGAGCTGTTGCATCCCAAGGCCTTTAAGGCTGAGGGCTGGAAATGCCATCCAAGTGAGAACCCCTGAACAGAAATCAGTGTCTGTCAGCTCCCAGGATCATGGCTGGGAGAAGGAAACACTTTCCTCATTGGATCGAGCTCTCTCTGTTGCTTTCTCCTCCCACATCAGTTGGACAACAAGAGCAACAAGGACCCAACTCAGGGCCAAGTCTTGAAAGTGTCCCCAGAACCACACCCAGTACCAGACATGGTGCCCAGTGCCAGTCATGGTGCCCAGTGCTGTTTTCCAACCCCCAATTAGTGGGTGTTCATTAGCAGGGGAGGTTGCGGGGGCTGACTCCACACCCCTGGAGCTCTCCGTGTCTCACCACCTCAGATGTCTGTTGGGACTCTGTTTTTTTGAGCCCAAAATTGTCATCCCCTTCTGCCCACTGGGTTTTTTCTCCTTTCTGGCCCTGTGATGGCCTGACAGGAGCAGGTCACAGGACAACCTGTCACGTGGAACCAAGCGACCGCATCTTGGCGTGGTCCATACCTACCTTTTTTTATCGTTGGAGAGACCAGATTATGACCATAAAAGGGAAGAACGGAATTTTGGGCGAGGAGCCCTGCTCCGATTGGCTGAGTGCCGATTCACAACGGTTTCAGGGGAAATAACCAGATGGGAGTAATTTTTTGGGCCCAAGAATAAAAACAATACAACAAAACCATGTGGTTCACCAATGAAACCAAGACAGGACTTTCGGTGCTGGTGCCTCCTGTTGTTCTTGGTTCCACCTGCATGAAACTGCAGCAGTTCCACATGGGCACAGCCACACAGAGCTCCTGGTTCCCATAAAACCTCTCTGCAGACACAACCAGCTGATGCCAATTAAGATAACAGCTCCTGGAGGTTAACGGGAAGGACCTGGTGGTTGGTTGGTTGAGAGCCAGAATTGCACCCACCTCCTGTGAAGCCATCTCTGCAGCCATGACCAGCTGATGTTACCTGAGGTAACATCTGGAGATGAACTCAAGGCCCACTTGGCCAGAAAACAGATCTGCAACCAACCTGTGTCAACTTCTGAGCTGGGAGAGCCCAAGCAACAGTTTGTTGTAGTTGAGTATCTGTGGATCCGTCTGAATATCCAGCAGAACAAAGTCCCTTCATGCCTGAACATGTCTTCCACCCAACCCTTGTCAGATTATTTGCATGGTTTTAAAACTAGAGCTTTAATCTCTTGAGACACTCTCCTAAAACGTGCCACTAGCACTGAGTTACATCACTGAGTAAATATGATAAACAAGGCTCAGAGACTTTCCTGGAAACTTTGGCAGCCACGCTTTGGGAGCAGATGTTGGTGACCAGCAAAGTTCTTGTAAGCCATGGAGGTATTTTTCTATTTAATGCTTAACATAAGAAATGTGACAGCTGATTTAGGGCATTTGTGTCCGGGAGCACGGGGAGCAGCGGTGTTGGCTTCACCCCTTCTGGGAATGCCACACCCATGTAAATCCTTCACTAAGAAGATGGTTTTATGGTTGTTGTTGTTCGTGGAAACGGGCCCTTGTCCCTGAGGCGATGACAAACTTGTGCTTTGCTTGCTCAGGGTGGCAGCAGGGCCACCTGTGACCAGGAGAGGTGAACCCAGTCACCTGCAGAGCGAGGCAGCCCGGCTGCCATGCTGGGGGAAGTTTGCTTTAGCTGCCTCCCAGAAGAAGTGAGGCTGGCAGTCTCTGATTCCTTCCCCAAACCGAGGTGGGCTGTTGGTCCCCCCTCACTGGATGCTCCGGGCAGCATCGAGTCGAGCTGGCTCCTTTGGCGAGTCCACCCAAGCCCACAGAGAGGCAGCTTGCAGGTGACTGCACAGATGTCTCACCTTGCTCTGCTCATCTCTTTCTCCAACTTTCCTCCCCATTCCTCCTTATAGCCACCCTTCCCTCCAGTCTCCCCTTTTCCCTGGTTTGGATAAGGACGAGCAACCCCGGAGATGGTCCTGCACCACCACCCCGCCTCTCCCTCTCCCATCACACCCCTTCCTCTGCTCCTGCCCCACTCCCAGGTACCTTGAGCTGTCCTGTGGCAGCAGTTCCTTGGTTCTCCTCACTCCACCACCCGCTGCAATTTCTCTGCCTGCTCCACTGCACTATTTCTTCAGTGCTGACCGCAGCGGTGGCTCCCAGGACCTATCGCAGCATGGCAACCATGGTGCTCAGCCCCACAAAACCAGAGGGGAACCACAGCCTCTTACTCATTGGCACCTGACTGATGCTGCCCCATCACCTCCTTCCCGCTGGGCAGTGGTTTGGGGACAGGGGGAAGAGGTGACTGTGAGCATCTGCTCTGAGGTGTCCTCTGTGGCCACCAACCCAACACGATGGGGCTCTCCAAACCCAGCCCTGGCTGCACAGTCCAAGGTCTGGTTAAGGCATCTCTGGGAGGCAGGTGGTGGCTGAAGATTTGCTGTTGATGTGGTTCAGGGATAAAGGTGGTGGTTGCAGGTTCATTGTTGATGTGGTTCAGGGATAAAGGTGGTGGCTGAAGATTTGCTGTTGATGTGGTTCAGGGATGAAGGTGGTGGTTGCAGGTTTGCTGTTGATGTGGTTCAGGGATGAAGGTGGTGGTTGCAGGTTCATTGTTGATGTGGTTCAGGGGAACACTGGTGGTGAAGCAGCTCTGAAAGCTGCAGTGGAGACCTGGGCAGAGCCAGCCCAAGGGATGGTCTGAGTAGTGGTTTACCTCTTGCTGAGTTAGGCTTGAATCACCAGGGGTTTGGGTCTAAATTGGTTTGCTCTGCAGGATAAGTGACAAAACGTGCTGGAAGTCCAGCTGAAGCACTCTGGGTGTTTCAGACATTCCCTCACCCTCAGCATTCCTCCCCAGGCCAGATGTCCCATTGCACTGGCTGTGGGCAGAGGCCGGGGGACACACAGGGATTCACCCAGGGCTGCAAGGGAAGCCTGGGCAGGAGCTCAGTGAATCCACTCCAGCTCCCACCCTAAGCAGGCTCCAGACTCCCAGACCACAGGTTTCCTTCCCACTCCTTCAGTCCTAACCCCAAACCAGCCTGCAGAGAGCGAGAAGGAATTGCACAAACGCCTCGGCTGCATTTCAGAGCAGCCTCCTGAGTATTGCCTGGCTGCCCCCAAAATGCTGGCAAACCCAGTGCAAGGGACACCCAACCCTGCTCAAAACAGCCAGGGAGAGCAAATCTGGCGTTTTAAGGTTGATTCTGACCCTTCAAATGACAAGGAGCACTTTTCCCTGGCAGGATGAAGACAGGTATGGATGGAGCTTGGAGCAAACTGGTCTATGGGAGGTGTCCCTGCCTGTGGCAGAGAGCTGGGGCTGCCTGGTGTTTAAAGTCCCTTCCAACCCCACTGCACGGTTCTGTGACACTGCCACCGTGCCACCCCACAGCCCTGCAGACAGACCATAAACCCCAGCGAACTCAGCAGGGCGAGCAACAACAGGCAAATGAGCACTGGAAAAAAAAAAAAGGCGTAATTATAAAAAAAAGCGCTTTAACTACATGACAGCTTGGTTGAGCCCCTGTTCCTGTATTTGCTTAGCTGAGGGCTATCTTTATAAGTCTTCGCCGCCAGATGTTGCCGTATTTGCATGTGGGGCGAAGGGAGGGATGCTCGGCGGTGCCGGCGCCCGGCGCTGCTGCCGGATGGCGATTGCCACCCAGTGGCTGCTCGCCCCGAGCCGCCTTTGCCTTCCAGCTCCCGAAAAAAGAACCCATCGCTTCTCCCGGCGCAGAAAAGCCCTGGCTTTTCCCTCCTTTGGCCGCCCCGAAAGTCGCGGCGCAGCGCGGAGCGCTTCTTTCCCAGCCAAGGGGATTTGGCTGCCTTAAGAGAGACTCAAAACTGATTTTTTTTTTGAAGTGTAAGTCACTGCTGCTGCTGCAGGGAAGCTTGGCAGGGCTGAGAAAACCTTGGTGATACACCTTGAGGCATATCCTGACAGGGGCTGGCAGACCCCATCCTCAGGGAAGGTCCTGGGGGAATTATGGTCACATCTCCAAGGCTCCCTTTTCATAAAAACACAGAATTTTAGGATTGAAAGGAGATTAAAAGTCCAGCCTCCTTTTTCCCCCTGAGTTTATTGCTGGGGTCATGCCAAACAATAAATCTTGAGTATAATTTCAAAATCTGTGGCTGCTGCAAGTTTCTGGTCACAGAGAATAGGGTCAGAGACACCCCAGCCAGCAGGGACCGGGGCTTTGATGGTTTTCCAGCTGCTCCCTCCCACGTTGGGGCTCATTTTCTGTCCTCAGGAATTTTCTGCCTGGAATGGAAGCAGCCAAGTCCCCTCAGCAATCCCAGCTCTCTGCTGTGGCTCTCCTAAGGATTTTTTTGCAGGTGTATTTTGTATTTCTGTACTGTTACCTATAGAAATCACAGAATTATTCCATGTACCTACAAGGCACTAGCCCTACCCCTAAAACAGCTTTCAAAAATCCCATTTCCATTACTTATGCAGCAAACAACACTCACCTTTACACAGACACCTCTCCCACACACCTATTTAACCACAAACCCTTTAAATTCAGCACAGAGCACCTTGCTGTGGCTAATGAGGCTAATTAGGAGCAGAGGAAAGGAAATGCTCTTGCTGCAGCATTTTAATTTATTTTTTTCCCTGATGCTTCAGTGGCTGGAGCAGCTCATGTGCCTTGTAAGGCTGTAACCTACAAGGGTTGGAGGTGTTTGCTGCGTGGCTGAGCCAGCTGCTTGCTCCTTTTTGCTTCCAGCTGCTGCTGGAGCAGCATATTCCCTGGATTTCATGTTAAATGTGCTTGGAGGAGGCTGTTCCTGAGCCAGAGCTGCCTGAGCCCGGGGGGAGCTGTACCAGAGTTAATGGCTGCTGGCAGATTTTCTTTAAGACTTGCAATGGAGCATAAATTCCCTGATGCTGGAGCTGGGGGGAGATGACTGTGAGTCCAGAAATCCTTCTGGTGAGGTGGTGGCTGCTCCTGGGCAGCTGAGAGGGGCTGGCTGGGGGTGTGGGTGTGGGGAGGGTGTTCCCTCTGCTCCCTTCCCTGCCCTGGGGGTTTTCTGCTCGAGAATCCAGCGAGGCTGCCCGTGTGAGCTCGTTAATAAATTGTTGGGCAGCTGATGGAGGGGAGTGCTGGGATGAGCTCCCTTCCCTTCTCCACCCCACAGATAATGGGAAACAAGCCCTGGGGACACCCTTGGGTGCTGCTCTCAGCATCCTCCTCCTTTACCAAAGCAAACTTGGCCAAAAGAACAGGGCTGGGAATCTGGGAGCAGCCAGGTGCTCCCTGGGAGCTGCTGTTGGGTGTCCAGAGCCAGAGGACTCAGATCTGCTCTAATCCCCTGATCTCAGGTGCAGTTCTGGCCAGGCTCTGGATTAAGAAGGAATTCTTTTCTCAATCCTGCTCTCAAAGCACAGGGTTTAACCTAAAAACCTCTGCTCAGCTGCCCACTTGCAGGAATCACCTGGTGCTTTCCAAGGGAAAAATCCCAGTGCTGGTTTTTCCAGCAGCCCTGCTCTGCAGCTGTTTGGGCACCACTGCAGCAGCATTTCCTGCACAAAACCTCGTGTCCTGCAGCACAGCCCATCCCCTCCTGCAGAAAATCACCCGTGGGAACTGCTTGACCACTGCTAAACTTTCTCCCAGTGCAAAACTCCTTCCCTGTTGCTCAGCATTTAATTTACACTTGGTTCATCTGCAAAACAAAAACAAAGCAAAAAACAAAAAAAAAAAGAAGATTTGCAGCCTCCAAACCATTTCCTCTTTCTCTGGGATGCTCTGCTGAGCTGGGGTCAAACACAGCCCGTGTGGGTTTGACAAACTCTGACTCTGCACCCCTTTTGGGCTGGGTTCAATGGGGGAAAAATCAGCTTTTTTTTTGTGCTAGAACAGCCTGGGCTGCTGTAAATTCTGTGTGTTGAAAGGCAGAGCAGCAGTGGGGAAGGGGAGAGCTGTGCTGGAAAAATCAGCCCCAGGCTCTCCTGGAATATTGGTGGGACCAGGCACTTTCTGCAAACATTAATTAGATAAAAGGAGGAAGATTATTCCCAGAGGGTGCAAAAACTCTGGGTTGTGTTGCCCCATCCCTAAAAACATTCAAGGTCAGGTTGCAGAGGGCCTTGAGCACCCCGAATGAGTCGAAAATTTCCCTATTAATTGCAGGGATGTTGGATTGGATGAACTTCAAAGGTCCCTTCCTTGGGAAGCTGCACTGGGAGGGATTTTGCACAAATCTCAGCTGGAGGAGTTTCTGCCCTGGCAGCTGAGCAGCAAAAATGTCCCCCTGAGTGCTAATGAGAAAGCAGAAATTCTGCTTTTTCCCCTAAATCAGCCTAGGAAAGGCACTCTGGTGTTTCAAAATCGAACCTTTTGTCAGACTTCCTTAAAAATTTAACTTATTCCTTCCCTGGGCTCTTCCTTTCCCTTAGGCAAGAGGGGAAGTGGAACCACCTACCCGTATTGATTTTTAAATATCTGGTTTAACACTCAGGATTGAGCCAAAAAAAGGGCTTTTACATCAAATCTCACTAACTTTTAATTTTTTATCCCTCTCACTATCATCTAAGCATTAAATGTGCAACAAGCTGCCTAGCCTGGCAGGTAATTTTCTAATTATCTTGATTTACAATTGCTCCTTGTTCTTGAAAACCTGGGGAGAACGGTCACATTTATATTTTGTTTCTGGATTTTGTGTCTATCCATCCATATCTATTTTATGCCTCAACACAATCCCTGTGTATCTATGGAAAATGCTCTTTATAAATCTTTTCACACTTCAATGTCCCAGCTAAAACCCATCCCAAGTCAAACCCATTTGGAGAAGAAATGCAAACCCCTCAATTTTCTGCTTTTCTACCCATTCTGCCTAATTTAAAAGGCCACTTCCACAGCATTTTTCCCTTCAGGAAATCCTGCTGCAATGGGAAGATGGATTTATCAGCCCTATTGCTCTGGCTGGCAATTAGCAAATCAACTACCTGGTTTTAACAGATTTATCACTTTATACTAAATTTTGAGGGACTGCTCTTTTCTGTGCTGCTCTAAACCACCCCTGAGCAATGCTTGGCCTGACCTGGCTCCCAAAGCACTTTAATTCCTGCTTTAATCCACACTGGGATTGATTCCCAGCGATTTTTCTCTGCTCAAGAAGGAATGGAAGGAAATGAGATCGGATGGGGATGGGACTGTGCTAAACCTGGATTCATTCAAACCTGGAGCTCTGCACAGAGAAAGGGCCCTGGGTGAGCAGTGCTGGCACCTTCCAGCCTTTGAAAAGGTGAGGAATTAGGGATTTTAGGGGGATTTAGGGATGCAGGGGCACCCCAGCTCCCCAGAACAGAGCCAGACAAGCCCAGCTCTCCGTGAGACCGCACAGCTCCGATCCCGGGGAGGCTCCGGCAGGAGCGGGAGCTCAGCCCTCCCTCAAAAGCTGCTTCGGGTCCCTCTTCAGGCGGCCGGGAAAGCTCGGGCTGCCCGGGGAGCTCCTCAGGCGGCTTCTCCTGGAGGCTGCCTCCCTCTAGTGAGAGCCAGAGCCACCCACACGCCGGGCCAGCGCCGCCTCGGGAGCTGAGAGCGCCTTTGGAGGATGCTGCGTGCGCCTGGGATGCTGCGGGTGCAGCAAGGGCTCTGCAGCGCCTTCCGAGCGTGCTGTGCACATTTTGGGCGCTGGTTTAAATGTACTGAGGGTGCTCTGCACAATTTGGGCGCTGGTTTAAATGTACTGAGGGTGCTCTGCACCTTTTGGGTGCTGGTTTAAATGTACTGAGGGTGCTGTGCACATTTTGGGTGCTGTGCACATTTTGGGTGCTCTTCCAGCACGTTCCAAGGGTGCTGTGCACATTTTGGGTGCTGGTTTAAATGTACTGAGGGTGCTCTGCACATCTTGGGTGCTGGCACATTTTGGGTGCTCTTCCAGCACGTTCCAAGGGTGCTGTGCACATTTTGGTTGCTGGTTTAAATGCATCGAGGATGCTGCGCACATTTTGGGTGCTGTGCAGATTTTGGGTCTTCTCCACCCATATTCCAGGGGTCCTGTTCACATCTTTGGTGATGGTTGGAATGCATTTTGGGTGCTGTGCACATTTTGGGTGCTCTTCCAGCACGTTCCAAGGGTGCTGCACACATTTTGGGTGCTGGTTTCAATATATCGAGGGTGCTAGTNTGTGCACATTTTGGATGCTGGTTTCAATGTATCGAGGGTGCTGTGCACGTTTTGGGTGCTCTTCCAGCACGTTCCAAGGGCACTGAGCACATTTTGGATGCTGGTTTCAATGTATCAAGGGTGCTGTGCAGATTTTGGGTGCTGTGCAGATTTTGGGTGCTGGTTTGAACGCACTGAGGGTGCTGTGCACATTTTGGGTGCTCTCCATCACGCTCCAAGGGCGCTGAGCACATTTTGGACGCTGTGGATGTCTGGATGCCGCCCTGCACACACCCGGCTGCTGTGGGTGAGCCTCAGCTGCGAGTCCTGGATCCGGCTCGGGCTTTGGGGGCTGTGCCTGCGGAATCCTGGGGTGCTCAGGGTGGGAAGGGTCCTCGAGGATCATCTCCTTCCAAGCCCTCGCACCGCCGGGGCTGCCCGGAGCAGAGCGGGGTCGCTGTGCGGAGCTGCCTGGGGACGGGAATGGCACAAAAATTCCCGATCCAGCTCGGGATCCAGCAGATGAGCGGGGCAGCTGGGAACCAGCAGCCCCAATTCATCCCGAACTGGCGCTTTGCTTTGGCTGCTGTGTTTTTAATGCAACCCCAGAGCCCCCAGGCAGGATTTGTTGTGCTGCTGGATTTTTCCTCTGCCAGCCAGGCTAGGATTTCATCAAACGAGCTGGATAATTTCCCCACATCCTCAGGGGCTCGCCCGCAGCTCAGCTCCTCCGGGCTGCCCGTAGCAACCAGCGCAGGAAAACCAGCGCTCCCACCCCAAAGGATCCTTTGCAGCCTCCGGAGCAGCGGGCAGGGCACGGGCAGCACCTGAGCGGTCCCGCTCCTGCTCTCTGCCCTCTCCTTTGTCACAGCCGAACCTCTGCTCCCGGCACAGCCGCTGCCTCCAAAGCTTTTGGACGCCATCCGAAATCCGGCAGCAGCTCCTGCGGGGGGACGTGCGGGAGGAAAGCCGGGGCTGGAAGCACTCAGGGCAGCGAGCTACGAGCACCCCCAGCTCCTCCAGGCTGATCTGGAGGTTCTTGACCCGGCTGGGTGGAGGGAAAAATATTTCTATTCCCAGCAGCAAGGAGCGGGATTTTTCCAGCCGGAGGAGCTCAGGCTGCTGCAGAGCTCTCAGCGAGGTTCCTTGGAGGGGAAGGGGGGAACAAGAGCAGCAATTCCCTCAGTCATCCCTGCAAAAAAGGTTAATTCCCTTCCCACACCAGCAGCGACCCCGGGGTGCCGCGGATCCGCCGCGGGAGCGGGGTCAGCGCTGCCGGAGGCAGAACTTCCAGCTGGAGAACACTTGGGAGCGTGGCCAGCAGGAGCAGGGAGAGGGGGCATTTCCAAGCCATCCCGGCCTGGCAGCTGCAAGGGTTTCAGAAGGAAAAGGTTCTTTTCAGGTTTATGGCAGGGATGAGCCCGGCAGCTGGAAAAGAGCCCCTGGTGAGGGATCAGCCACGGGCAAGAAATGTGGGAAGAGCAGCAGGGGCTGCTCACACTCAGAGCATGAGCAGGATTTACTGCATGGAAGGCAAAAAAGGAATGAGCTGAATGTGCTAGAAAAAGGAGGGCTGGAGGGAACTGTTGGTGCAGGGATGTGTCTGTGATTTCAGGTAGTAAAAAAGTCAATGTTGTGGGCCAAATCCAGAGCTCAGTTTCTCTATTTTTGGGATTTTGAAGCATAAAATGTTCAGCCTCTCCCTCCAGGTTTGGGCTTATTTCTATTGTGCTTCTGCCACATATTGATAAAGGGTGAATATTGATGTTTTGGGGTTATCAGGTGAGCAGAAGAGCTCTCAGGCACTGGAGCCAAATGGATTTTCCTAAAGGAAACCCACTTGGAAGTCACCAGCACAGGCACCTCTGTCTCTGCTGGGCCCGATGTGATTTCTGTGTGTGCACCTCAAAAAGGTGTAAAAAACAACCACATCCACACCCCAGGGGTGGCTTTCCCTTCCCAACCCACCTTTCCCTTCTCATCTCCCCATCCTCTCGGTGGGATCAACCAGGGCTTTGATTTCAAAGCTTCCTCTTTTTTTTCCCCCCCCTTTTTCCTTCCCCCTCCCTCCTTTTTCTTCTCATTTTACTTCGCCCTCCTGCCAAATTTCCCCTCTCCTTGAAGATCCATATCTGCCCCCACCCTGCTCCTTTATATGGCACCTATCACCCTGCTACCTCCGTGTGGATGAGGGCCAGCACAGCTGTTCTGCGGCTCCCTAAATCCCCGGGGATTCCAGAGGTCTGGAAAGGCGGCAGCCACAGCTCCCCTGGATGCCATATAACAGCAAGGGGGCTGTTTCCACCAAAGGGTCCCTGCCGCACATCCAGCAGCTGGGGACTTTGATTCAGATAGGGATCTGCACAGGGCTGGCCCCAGTTAAGGGGGAGGGATGGGGTTTATGGCTCTGGTTTCCCCCCGCTGGCGTCAGAAGGAATGGCACTGGATTTTAGTGGGATCTGAACGCTGGGAGGGAGCAGTGGGGTCTACAGGGAAATCTGGGCACGTTTCTCTTTTTTCTTCTCTCCAAGAAAATGCCTGGTGGTCCCTGAGCCTGACCCACTCCTAGAGCAAGAGCTGAGAATCCCTGTGGCCCGTTTTGTTGGAAACTCGGGATAGTTTGGGGAATAGGAATGGAAGAAAATGTGCAAAAAGCTGTATTTTTAATATTCCTCCATCCTCCCTCCCCTCCCCTGGCACTGGACAGACGCCAGCAGTTGTGCCCGAGTGAACTTTTCTATTTGCTGCGGGGTGAAATAGGAAAAATGGGGAGAAACAGAGCGAATTTGGGCATTTTCTGGGAAAAGCAGCATTGTGCCATGCAGGGTACAAATGCTGGGCATTAACTGCAGCTCCTGAGGGATTAAAGGATCAGAGAGTCCCCCTGTGGCAGCTTTTACAGCGCCCACCGCGTTGTCCCAGGCTGCTCCCCTTGTGCCAACCCTGCCCGAAGTCCTGGAACTGATTTTGGGGATGCGCAGCCAAAACTGCACCCCCAGCACAGGAAATATCGGCATCCCGGCAGCATTTTGGGCTGCTCCTTCTTTCCCCCGGGAGCAAACCTCAGACAGACCCGCGATCGGCCCCAAATTTCTGGGGGGTCTCCAGGTGTGGAGCTGCAGGAGCCGCTGCCCATCCCGGCGGTGCCGAGGGGCGGCCGGCCCCGTTCCCGGGCGGCCTGGGCCGTCAGGGCAGTAATTAATGACGGGGACCTAATGGGAAATGTAAACAGGAAAGCTCCAGGGGGAGATAAGGGGAGCAGGGGTGGGAGGCAGGGGCTGACAGGCTCCCTCTGGTGCGAGGAACGGACTTCAGAGCGAAGTTGACTTCCCAGCCCGCGGCTGGCGGCCGCTCAAAGGTGTTAATTAGGGTGGGAGATAACGACCGGGGCACTGTCCCCAGCTGTTCCCCTTTTTGGGAGCAATCACATTCCTGGGGCTTGAAGTTCAGCGGCAGAGACCCGGAGTTGGTGCATCAGGGGGATGGGGCCCCGCGTTGCTGTGCAGGAGGGTGGGAATGGCTTCAGACTGAGTTGAGATGGGATATTGGGAAGG
>VZRX01009716.1:25195-36052 GCA_013398075.1 Notiomystis cincta | reverse complement strand
TTATAAATATTTTTTATAAAATCTTGATTTTATCAAGTCTAGAATAGAACATGTTTCTTATACCTAATGGAAGAAGGTCAGTGACACTTCAAAGGCTTCCTGTAGATGGAATTACTATGGCAAGTTTCCTGCTAGTTGGACAGTTGTTTTAAATCAGTTTTACACAGGACACACATGGTTCTTCTGACCCAGCTTAGCTCTGTGTGTCCTTTACTCCCACAGAGACTCCTGAGGTAACAATTTCTGATGTTCTCAGTTGACAGATCAGTTGGGAATGAACTGCAAATTTATTTCACAAGCCAGCCCAGCAACTTTTATAGTTATTAACTGGAAATTAGAGCTGTGGTGTAAGAAGAATGACTTGGAGGAAAGGGAAGCAGCAGCAGAAGCACCTTTTCCACATCTATAAATACAACTGCACCCAGGATTACCCCGTGTGGAAGCTGATGTGGCTGATTTGAGTTCATGACACGACCTCTGAGCTTACACCTCACTGCTGAGAGCTTTGCTCCTCAGCTGCTGCCTGAGAGCCATGAACTTTGGAAGGTGGCCTTGGGAGCTGACAGGAGAGATCATGACGTGCCCTGCAACACAACAGCTTTAAACAGGTTTGCAGGAATTCTTACTCCCAGGTACGTTTAAAATCTGAAAGCTGTATATTGTTTTCAACCTCGGTGATGTTTAGTGGGCTGAGGTCACGTGTATGCCTTGGGCAAGCAGGTAAAAGCATTTTGGGTAAGCAAAGGATGGATAGAGGTGAGAGGGGAAATGGCACAAAGCTGAAAAGTGCAGGGTGGGGTACAACAGGTGATGAGGATCAAGTGTTAGTTGGGAGAAGGGGTCAGAGGGGACATCAGAGATGGAGGAGTCCCCTTCAGCTGCCCTTCATGAGGGGAAAACTGCCAGGGGGTGGCCCCTGAGGAGGCCCCTGGCTTTGCCCGGGCTGCCCTGGGTGCCCTGTGGTCCAGCCCTGCCCGGGAAGTGGCGGTGCCTCCTCTGAGCCCTGCCCTGCCCTCGTGCTGCTCAGCCGGTCACAGGCAGTGTCAGCACCAATGCTCCAGCCCAGCGGGCAGAACGGGGGCAGAACTTAACCGAGGTGTGAAAATGAGTACATTGGAAGGCGCTGGGAGAGGGCTGGTGACGCCCCTGCGAGGCACAGCCCGGTCAGGTCAGTTTGGGAGCCACTGCTCCCTGTGCCGCAGCCCAGGAAGAGGGGAAGGATGCTCGAAGTCCCAGAGAAAAACCCGCTCGCCGGTGCACGGGAAGGTGTCAGCAGAGGGCACCGTCCGACCGGCGAGCGCTGAGACTGAGGGAGGCCGGAGAACAGAGGTATCCTCACTCCTGTGCCCTGCCCACAACGAGAGTTTCCCCGTCCTTGTGCTTTGAGTCTGGTTTAAGGTAATATGAGAGGGGAGAGTAAGTGTGGCTCCTTAAAATACTGCAGCAGGCTAAAAGAAGCCTGGTGTGTGACAGTGGCTTCACTGGAAATGCACCTTTTCCTCCTCATCCTTTTGTCTAATGCTCTTGAGCTAATTTAGATTCAAGACAAGGCTATGTCTTACTGCCAGTTAATGTAAATATCCATCTCCCAGTAAACATCTGATGGATTTAACCACAGTTTAGTCTGGAGAACTATTCTAGTGGGTCAAGGGGTTTCAGAGGCTGGTGGCCTCCCTTCTTGCTCATGCCTCTGATGTTTTCCCTGCTCAGGTGCTGCCCTTGTATTAGTGCAGTAATGGGCTGTAATTTTCCTGAATCTCAGTACAGCCCTTCTGGTCCGTTGTGTGATGGAGCTGGGAACACTGGTGCTGTTGGTACATTTGTGCTGGGGCAGGATTCAGCTTCCAAGTCTATGAGTTACATTTTATTGAGGGTTTTATCTGCTCGTGCTGCACTTAATCATTGTGTATGTATTCCTGTGGCATTGTCTGTTTGTGGACCAGGTGCTCTAGCAGGGTCTGTGACACCCCCAAGCTTTCAGACTGCTGAGGATGTGCTTTATCCACAGTTTGGGGTAGTGCTGTGTGAGGGCCATGGAAATGGAGAGCATTCCTGCTACTCTGTAATCCACTGCTATTCCCTCTTGGACCATTATAATTTATAACTAGGATCCATATTTAATTCACTTGATTTATTTTTCCTGCTCAGTGAACAAACCATGCTACACATTATCCAGAAAACTCCTTTTCCAGGAGCTTGCAGTCCCCTGCTTGTCATCTCTAGAGGTCTCTCTTGCCTTAATATGAAAAAGTCAAAAGTACCAAAATACTTGGTATGTGATCTTGTGTATGTACAACACTCCTGCACCTTCACCTCCCCAGCCAGATTAGAGTGGGATTGGCCCTTCATTTGTGGGGAAGAAACGTGGCACAACCATTCTTGTTGTCTTCCACTGATGCAAGTCAGCTGCTTTCAGCTGGAGCAGGCTGTAAGCAGGAGGAGGTGTGGATTATATCTGGGAGTAGGGGAAAAGTAGTTGATGGGTGAGGCTAAAAGAAAAACTGCTGAAGCCCACCTCTGGGCACTGCCCCAGTCTCATTGGCTCCATGGATGGAGCCCAGTTGGTGTTTGGTCCACTGTTCTGTGCCATTTAAAAAGCAAAGTCCAGGAACATCAATGACAACTTTAGGTTTTTAGTATCTTTACCAATCAGGCCTTTAACCATGAGAATGAAAAAAAGGGGAGAAATTAAAGGTTATTTTTCCCTTTTCTCCCTACACCTCTGCAATTCACATGGATGCTTGTCTTCTCACTTGCAGCAACATGCCCAGCTGTGTTCTTGCATAACAGGATCCTCAGCACACAATCCACACGTCTGTGTGGGCTGGTAATTAGTGCTGGCCCTCCTTCAGTCCTTGGGATTCCTTCCTTAGGGCAGCAGCATTAGCCCCTCAGTTAAACATCTGCACTCCCCAAGCCTGAAACCATTTTCAGCTCACTGGGGCAGGCTGAGGGTGTCAGAGCTGCCTGCACACCTCACAGTGTTCATGCTGGGACCTCAGTTCTGTTCAGGGTGGGCTCAGGGATCTGTCAAAGCCTTTTCTGTTTTCCATGACTGGTGGTGGGTTTCTGACTCAGTTCTATTTTCAGTTGAATGTTCCAGTCCAGCCCAGACAGCAGGAGTTGGAGTTCTATGTGAAGCCTCCTGCAGTGTGTGTTACAGCAGGAGAAGGATGAGCTGTGTGTTGTAGGACCACTGAGTTCATCTGCAGGCAGGTGTTTGCTCTGGGAGGGAAGCAAAAACCAGGAGACTATTTTTAGCTCTGAAGTACTTTTCTTGAATGACATTCAGTCCTCCCCAGCCTTTGATGAGCAGGGAAATAATCCCTGAAGGGAACAGCTGGAGGTGCTGGATCTGTGCTGGGCTGCTGGCAGCTCCTGGTGTGGCTGTGGGAGCACTGGGATGGCTCCTGGCACAGCAGCCACCACCTAACCCAGGCCCTGGGTGAGAGCAAAGTGCTGGAGTGCAGGAATGTATCTGAGCTGGAACAAAAGTGATTCTGAGCTCATCTTCCTGAGAGAGACCCTGTCCTGTGGAGCAGGACATGGGGCTGAGAGCCACAAGCCCATTGCCAGAGAACTCATCCTGCAAACTGCTACAAACCCAGTGCTGCTCGGTGGTGCCTCCAGAAATAGATACAGTGATAGCACCTAATGCTCCCTGATAGCTGAGATAGAAAGAATTAAACTGTACAAAAGTGTGCTTTAATTGCTAACTCTCTCCTGTCTGCTTAAATCATGAGAAATAAAGGTCTCCTCCTCAGTGATGAGCAGTTCCAGGCAGAACAGACGTGATGGGGGAAACATGTTTGGAATAAATACTGATGTGAATGACACTTATTAGCTACAGTGTGGCATATTTATTTCTCTGTAGTTAGCATAATAGCACAGCTTGAAATGAGAAGGGTTCTTTACTTGTGTCTGTGTGTGCATGCATAAAAATAACAATGGCTTGTTCTGGGCAGAATGCAGAGGATTCTGCTGTCTCTGCAATTAGCCCCTCTGGCTGGGGGGTGGCAGCTGCTGTGGGAGTGAGCAAGAGGCCCAGGCATGGCTGTGCTTTGGGCAAACCTTCCCTGCCTTGTGTCAAAGGGGACAAAACCCAGAGCTGGCTGGCTCTTCTCCCGTCTCAGTGCCCGGCAGTTTCCAGCCTGTGGTGGCTCTGCTCTGCTTTTGGGTGCTGCAGAGCTCCCACCAGGCCCAAACACCCCCTGCCAGCCTCCCTGGGACTCCTGGCAGGGTGAGCACGGCCAACAACCTTAACTGGAGTGCGGGGGGAGTGGAAACATTCTGATTATCCCACAGGAACTCAGTCCCAGGAGTGAGGGTGGCTGGGTGAGAGCTCTGTTATCTCCTGAGGAGCAGGTGGAGATAAGGCTGGCTGCTGGAATGTGCAGGTGACCTTCCCCTCTGCCCGTGGGAACCTGCCCATCTTGGCCTTGCCCTGCTTTTCTGTGCTCCCAGGGGCCTGCAGGGAGGTGCTGGGTGCTGCTGGCTGTGCTGGGTCTGGCAGCCCTGCCCCTTCTCCTCCCAGGGGTTTGGGATTTCTCACCCTCAGGGAGAGGGCCCTGCAGTCATTTTGAAAGCATTGGCCACTTCAGAGAGGCCATCACACACCAGTGTTGCCATTTCCTGCCCAAGATCCTGGAGCAAGGAGGGAGGGAAAGCTTTGCTGAGGGTCCGTGCTGGGCGACCTTTCAGCCAGCACAGGGAGAAGGTTCTGCTGCCAGAGCTTCCAGACACACCTGGCACATGAGTGGTTCAGTGGGCATCATCTTTGAGTTGTTGCTTTGGAACAGCAATTTCCCAGCTCTTCTGCATCCATTTCAATGTAAGAATGTGTGGATATGGACAGCCTTGGACCTCCACTGTCCTGCTTCAGCTTTGAGTGCAGGTGTCTGGTGGATTGCTCAGCTGCCTGGGGAAGGGAAGACAACAGGGTGGACAGACAAAGGGACTGTCAGAGCCCTCTTTCCTTAGGAAAAGTCATGAGGTGTTTCAAATGAGAAGCCAAGGGGTTCTCAGGTGGGCTGTGAATGCTGAGTGCTGTCTCAGGACCCATCTCACAAACCTTCTTATTGAGGGGAATAATTATACTGTGGTAAAAGTATTTACTTGCTAGGTACTTGCCTGCCTTATTGTACTGTATTCTTCCATTGCTGAAATGCAAGATGAAAAACCTGGGAGTAACAAACTTTCCTTTCTAAGCTCACTTGATTGAGTGCTTGGTTCAGAAATACCATAAAAGTGCCAGACCAGAGCTTGAAATATCTCATTACCAGGTGTCAGGCTGCTTATAACTTCCACTCTGGGACTGTTGAGGATTTTTTTTTCCTGTTGGTCTTTTAATGAAAATGCCAAAGGGGGAAAAACTATTACAAAAAATAAAAAATGCCGCTTTGATTGAAAATAAAAATGCTGAGGCAGCAGCAACTTTCAGTAGTGCTTGCTCTGTTGCACTGCCCTGACACAGATTATTTCCCAAGCCTGTGAGGGTCTGGTATGGGCATAGCCCTGCTGGTTTTTGGTGTGCTGGGGGAGCTGCAGAGCTGAGAGATGAGCAGGGGGTCAATGTCAGCAGGGAGGGGAGCTCTGGTGCTGAGCTTACAGGGTGGCTGGGCTGGAGTCAGACAAGAGCTCCCTGCAGAGCATGGAGCCACTCGAGGGGACCTTGCTGGATCTTTTGTGGCTGCTGCTGACCTGTGACAACGTGGGGATTCTGTTTTCCTGCTTGTGCCTTGTCCTGCAGGGCTGCTGCTCTCCCAGCTTTGGGTGCCAGTGCAGTAAGGGGTGTGAGGGAGCTGACATTGGCACTGCCAGGCTCTGTGTCACAGGTGTGTCCCCCAGGGAGGCTGCTGAGGGCCTCTGAGGGGGCTGAGGAAGCAGCTGGGGTGGTGGTCTGGAGCAGGAACACAGCAGTGGGTGGGAAGGAGGCGTGGGCAAGGCTGCTGGAGGTGGGGAGGCACCTCTGTCTGGAAGGAGGAGGAGGAGGAGGGTGCTCAGTCAGGGTAGGAGATTCATGTGGCACCTCAATAAACCTGGAGTGGAGAAAGTGATGCTCTGGAAGGATGGTCTTGGCCAGGTCCAGTTCCTGCCAACTTTGGGTGGCATCAGTGCCCTTAGTCCTGGGCTCCAGCAGTGCTTCCCTGCTGCCTGGGCATTTTTCCAGCGGGGTGGGGGATCCATTTCATGCTGGAGAATGTGCTGGCAAGGGTGGAGGAGTCACAGCTTTTGTCCCAGCACTGGAAGCTGCTGAGAGCCTGTGATCCCCCTGCTGTCTGCCAGGACTGTGCCCTGGCACAGGAAGGTCCCTCCTGCCTGGACACACAAACAGAGGTGCCAGGGGACACCTGGGGACACCTGGGGAGGCCAGGGTGCTCTAGAGCAGCATTTCTGTGGGGTTCCTGTGCTCCTCTCCCAGGTGGAACAGGCTCCTTTGGGCCTGCCAGAGGCTGCAGTCCCCTCCTTTCAGGAATTCTGGCCCTTTCCACAGCAGGGAAAGGGAAACTTGGGGACGTGGCAAACAATTTGCAACAGTTAAAACTACACGAAAAGCATCTTGCATGGAAAATCAGACAGAGCAGGGAAAACAGCACTTACCATCAATATAACACAGCTGAAATTTCTTTCTTGGAGATAATCATCTCTGACTCCAGCAGTAAAAATAAAGGACAGAAACTGGAAGAAGCCAGAAAACACGGTCGTGGGAGTGAATCTTGGTGAAATGAAAATTAAAAACACAATGAAAAGCACAGAATTGCCCTGAGTAAAACCAGCCTGCCTGGAACAGCAGCTGGGATTATGGGGGAAGCACAGGGGGTGGGGAGCAGAGGGCTGGGGCTGTGCCAGTGCTCAGCTGGGGAGGGCACAGGGCTTTGCCCAGCCTGGGACAGATGGAGATTTCAGGCTTCCCCTGCAGTCCAGGAGACCTCCAGGTCCCTGTCCTTAGCACCCAGTGTGAGGATAGAGCTGTCCATGGCTGTCTGGAGGATGAGGGCTGGCCCTGGCCCCTGCCTGGGACGGTCACCCTGAGCTCCTGCTGACCTTCACTGGGCAGCCCGTGCTGGACTGGCCTTTTAGCCTGTGCTGGACTGGCCTTGCAGCCAAGCCCCCAGGTTTAAGGGCTGTGCAAGCCAGCCCCCATCAGAGCTCCAACAATGGAAGGGAAGATTTCCTCTGGCACAGCTCCAGCCCCACCAGGCTCTGTTGGCTCAGAGAGGCAGCTCTGCCAGCTGGGCTGATTTAAGAGCAGCCCATGGACGTTGTTATGGTCCCTGCTATGTGGGAGCACGGACTTATGCAAATCAGAGCCACAAAACTGGGCTCTTTATGCTGTTTTCCTACTTCATTTAAAAATAGGTATCACTTTTTAAGTGCTACAGGAGATGCACAGCCCTTTATCAAAGGATGCCAGTGCATGGTGTGAATATGTATGTCTTTTGACTATTTCAGGCTGACCTTGATGTGTTTGTTATGCTAAGTGTCATAAAAATCAAACTGCTAAATTAACTAGCTGCTATTTCCACAACACCAAGGAAGCACCTGGGGCCCTTTTGCTCCCTGCAGACAATGGCTGAGGGAGGCTTATGCAACTCTGCTCTGCTGGTGGCTGCTCTCTTCCAGAGCTGGCATAGTATTTTTAGATGCAAAGGAGAAGTGTCTCCTAACTATATGCTAATCACATTTTCAAAGCTTCAGCTGATATTAAAATGATTCAGCCGTGTCCTGAATTCACATACTTTTGTTTGTTGCCTTTTGTATGCTCTGTGTAGCTTTTCATATGACTGTGCCTATTTTCAACCAAAATCATAGTTTGGGAGCTGCTGTATGACAAAGGATGTTTTTATCCCTTTTTGAAGATCTTTTGAGTTATCCTTAGCCCCAGCTATCTGAAATACAGACTCATGCATATATATTCTCTCTGCAGGCAAAGAACAGAGGCAGGAATAGACTTTACAGCTGTGATTCTCAAATTTTATTAAAGGGCTGCCTGACCTTCAGGGGAAAAGAAAGTATTTGAGAACCATCATATCTGATGCTGCCACCCTGATGTTCATTTATGGCCAAATAACTCCTTGATAGGATTTTTTTATTAGTTTTTCTTGCCCTTTTGTTTACTCTCTCGCCTGATGGGAATGTGCTCAGTAAATGTCTCTGTCTGTGTCTCCCAGGGCACCCTGGGGCCATGCTGAGCAGGGCTCTGCAGCCTTTGTGGCCTCTGCCCCCTCAGTCTGACACAGTGGTGTCTGCCAAGCAGAGGGAAAAAGTCACTTCACTGCAGACAGTCTGGAGAAATCAGTCCTTTGCTTAGCAGAAAGGTGCCACATCCTCAGCCCAGGGCAGTGTCTGGTGCTCGAGAAGTGTCCTCAAATTCAGTCCAGAGCACACTAAAGTCACCAAGTACTGAAACAGGGCACATAACAAGGGAGTGCCACAGCTTTTCCTGGTGAGGACTGCAGCTCAGGACTGTTGGTGGGGTCACTGGGAGTGAGGGGAGGTGATGGGCAGACCCAGCTGGGCTTTGCTGGTTCTTCCAGCCCAGCCCTGAGCAGCTCTGCACAGAGGGAGGTGATGCTTTGGGGATCCCCCCGCGGGGATGGTGCTTCCAAATCCACACCTCTCTGTGCCAAGCAGCACCTGGGTTTGCTGTTCCCTCCTGGGCTGTCCCTGCCCCTGGCTGAGGGGACACTGGGCCCCTCTCCCAGGGCTTTAGGGATCTTTGCCCTTCCCAGGCTGCTCTCCTGGTGCTGTGTCCAGCCCGTGGGCTCAGATGGGCCACGTGTGACCCTACAGCTCCTGACAAGGATGGGCTGATGGCCCAGCACAGCTCCTGGCCCAGCACAGCTCCTGGCCCACCCAAGCTTTAAGGGGCTGCAGGCAGCACCCTCAGCCCAGCTCAGCCCAGCTGGAGCTCCTACATTCCCTCAGCTCTACATTCCCCTTCCCAGCTCCTGCATTCCCACTGCCCCAGCTCCTGCTGTCTGTGCAATGGGAGCTGCTGGAGGATCTGTGCTCTGCTCCCTCTCTTCCCTGCACTGCTCTGCTCTTCTTCCCCTCCTCCTCTCTTAATCCCCCATCTTACTTGGATTCAACTTTTTTATCCTATTTTCAAGGACCAATACAAAACACTTCCAACAGCTCAGGAAGCTGCCCAGATTTGCATTTAGCATATTTAAATATTTAACATATTTAGGGTTGAATTAAAGCAAAGGGAGACAAAATTAGGAACAGACTGAATGAAGAGTGAGTGTGTGTGCACATGTATGGAGGAATAAAGGCAATGTGTGCAGATGCACAGGGAAAATGAAACATGGGAAAGGAGATAGAGAGAGCCTGGTCCTTCTTTGTTGTTGTATCAAGCACACTGTGACTAATGGCAATAATTTCCCATACCCCCCAGTACCATAATGGAAGAAAAAAACCTAATTGTCATCTGCCACCCACTGTTTGTAAAGCAGCTTCTCTTAAATAGTTCTTATGTATTGAGTTCAGCTGTCAGAAGGAGCAGCTTTTCTTCATGGTCTGCAGAATGCATTTCAGTATGAACACAGCTCCATGCAAAGGTCACCCCATCAAAAATGTTTCCCTCAGTAGTGAATATAATGGCAAAGCCCAGCATTTTGCAGTCTATTCTCACCATTTTCCTTGATATTTCTTAAATGTTAGACAGCTGGAGATTAAATTCCCTTTGATGGGCAGAATTTGAGGGAGAATGTTTTGTAGAACACTTTGGGTTTCCCCCTCCTCTCTGCCATGCTGCAGTATGAGCTCTTTAATAGCTACTTATGACAGGTAGTGTAGGCCATAAAAAGAGCAGGAGACAGAGGGAAATTGCCTCCTGTTTTCCAGCCTGGCTGTAGTTCCTTAGGATATTAGTGTGTGTTCCTCTGTGCCAGTGTTTTAATGGTGGTTTGGATTCTGGATGCTTAAATTACTCTACCTGTCAGTGTCTCCATTTACTTGTTCCAAAATGGAAAGGCTTTGGGAGACCAGTGTGAGGGAGACCACACCAGTAAATACCACTGGGACAGCTGGCAGGGCTCACACAGCAGCCAGAGGGAGAGTTTCTGCTTGCACTTCCCCAGGAGCTGGGGTAAGGCACATCACAATTATGATTTCAGGGGTGCCTGCTCTGTGCTCTGTGTGTGTGCTCTCCCACATGGCCTGGCAGGGAGAAGTAAGACATGGTCACATCTGAAAGTGGCTGTTACATCTTTGAGGATATAACTTGCATGTTTCACCCACAGTTTTACAAAAGCTTTGCCATGCTGTTGAGTTGTGGGGGGGAAGATTGGAAAAGATTTAATTTGCCAGAGAACATAGGGAATGTTTTCTGCTGTTGGGCTGCCTGGGCTAACACGTGGTGGCTCTGGCCCAAAGGACTGTGTGTAGACCATGGAAACTGCTCTGCATCAGCTCTCCCAAATCCTGTCAAGAGATCTCCCTGTGAGGGCAAAAGGAAGCCCAGGAGAGTTGAGAATGTACCCTCAGCTGCTCTCTTTCCCCTAGAAGAAGGCACCTGGCTTTCAAACAGACATTTGTTATAATTTCATCTGTAGCTGGATTGTGGGCACTGACTGAGGCTTCACTCTGCTTAAGGGCAGAGAGACCTTAAAAAAAAAAAAAAAAAGCAAGTACAAAGGTGCTACACTTGAGATTAAAGACCTGCCATTAAAGGCAGTCCTCAGGAGAAGGTCCCTTTGTGTCAGTGGCTGTTGATCAGGTGGCCCTGGAACCCTCAGGGGTGGCCTGGAACCCTCAAGGGTGGTCTGGAGCCCTCAGGGGTAGCGTGGAACGCTCAGGGTTGGTCTGGAACCCTCATCAGGGTTGGTCTGGAACCCTCAGGGGTGGTGTGGA
>VZRX01009716.1:2682-24895 GCA_013398075.1 Notiomystis cincta | reverse complement strand
TGGAACCCTCAGGGGTTGCGTGGAACCCTCAGGGTTGGTCTGGAACCCTCAGGGGTGGCCTGGAACCCTCAGGGTTGGTCTGGAACCCTCAGGGGTGGCCTGGAACCCTCCGGGGTGGTGTGGCGCCCTCAGGGGTGGCCTGGAACCCTCAGGGGTGGTGTGGAACCCTCAGGGGTGGTGTAGAACCCTCAGGGGTGGTGTGGAACCCTCAGGGTGGTCTGTCACTGCCCACAGACAGGAGGCTGCACTGCCCTGAGGAGAGATGAGTGTGTCAATCTGCAGGGTCTGCCCCAGGGAAGGCAGTGCAGGGTCACAGGAGTGTCCTGGTGTGGTGGTAGGGGCAGAGCAGGGCACAGCAACACTTTGGAGATCTTGAATGCCAGCCTTCAGCAGGGGCCTGGCTGCAGACTGACCCTGGGGCACCTGAACCATTAAGGCCAGGCTTTGCTGTTTGATCTGTTAGTAATGGATGGAGATCTTGTTGGAACAGCTTCTGAGACAGCAGGGACAGCTGGGATAGTGCCAACAACACTTTATCTGCAGGAGACCCTGCCCTTTGTGCACGCTGAACAAATTCTCTGGTGGTTCAGGTGTGGCTTTTTCCCAGCCACGCACCAGGACTGAAAACTTCACATCTCTCCAGGCCTTATTCTTCTGGTAAATGTTAGATTTCCCTTTTTTAAAGGGCAACTGTAAAAAATCTTAGTTACAAGTGTGCTTTGAATGAGCAGAATCTGCTTTTCTGTACTGGCAAAACTGTCCTGACAGGGACAAGCTCAAAGTCCTGGGCTGACTAAAGTGGCCTGGAGTCAGGCAGGGGATGTTTTGCAAGGGTGTTCCAGCTGGGGAAAACTACCCAGTCTGGTCTCTTCTTGCTTCTATCCCTCAGTCCAGAGAGCTCCTCTGTTTCAAGCTGTGCTGTTGGTGGCTGAGTGACAGGGTGAGGAGTCCCTCCTTGGTCTCTGGGCCCCTGGCAGGTGGCAGTGCCACGAGGTGGCAGTGGCCACCAAAGAATGCCTGGCCAGAAGCAGCATGTCCAGGCAGTGCCTTTGTTGAGCTCTTTGCTCTCTGATTTAAGAGTGGGAGCACAGTCCAGCCCCTAAATACCAGCTGAAGCACTGCTCTGCATTATACTTTTCCTTTGGCTTTCAAGTAGACCCAAGTGCCAAATTCTCCATTCTCATGTTTTTTGAGGACCTCATCAAAGTCAGAGTGAGAGGAGACCAAATTCTTGCTGACCTGTGCCTTGCTCTCCTGTGTGCACCCTTCAGAGCCCTGCTGCCCCTGGAGGGCTGCACATTCCCTGCAGGATTATTTTGGGTATTTATTGGAATGGTGCTGCTCTCCTTTTCCCAAGATACTCCATTTCTGGCTGACATTTTGCTCTCCTATTTCTGGGCTGCCTGGGCTGGACAGTGGGAATTGCAGTGCAAATAAAAGCTACATCACTTGGGTGATGGTGGCTCCACTCCCTTCTCACAGGTCTCTGTCTGAAGGGGCAGAGAAGTTTTCCTGCAGTTTGCTGGGACAGATTTTAGAGTGATTGAATCATTTAGGCTGGACAGAATCTTTAAGGTAATTGAGTCCAACCATTAACCCAGCACTGTCCAGTCCACCACTAAACCATATCTCCTACACATCTTTTAAATAACTCCTTTTTGTGGGCATCCTGTTCCAATGCTTGACAACCCTTTCAGTGAAGAGATTTTTCTCAGGTCCAACCTGAACCTCCCTTGGCACTGATAGATAGAGACATCTTCACCATGCAGTTGATATTTTTTGCCATCTTTGGTGTAACCAGTGTAAAGCAAGAACCAGTCTCTCTCCAGACAATAGCTGGGAAAGACAGGATTTTGCATTCTGCAGTCAAGTTACTGAATAATCTGAAGGCAGGCCACGAGGGTGGAAAGAAGGCAGGAATCACCTCTATTCTGTTTTTCTGCTGATAAATCAAGCACAACAGCACAAAACTTAATAAAGCATTGTGACATTTTAGGTAGAATGTTGCACATGGATTAAATGAGTGGCTACCTGTGGTGGGAGGCCACCAAGAAGGGACTCTGCTGCTGTGCCATCACAGAGGCTGCTGGGTTCTGTGTGCCAGGGGTTTCTGTGGGCGGATGCCCCATTTCATGTTCCTCTCTGTAAAATGGATTTTGCTTCACCCAGCAGGGGTGATGTGAGGATATGTTTGTTGATGTTCTTGGGGTCCTCATCTATTTTTGGGAGAGGACCATGAAAGGCTTGAATGGCAAATTCTTCCTGTCAGAGCATACCCATAATTAAACTGCTCTGTTTACCCGTGACAGACAGGCTTATTATTGTTTTTCCTAACCTTGATCTAACAAACTGTGCAATGTGGTCTGCCACACATCTGCTGCTCTGTGCCTGCTGGGGAGGGTGGACACCTGGTGTCAGTGGAGGAGGAGTAATGGAGTGGAAACCGCGGCCTCACTGGGAATTTCCTTTGAAGGTAAAAGCCCTGCATGGCTCTCTGTGAAACGCTGCAGCTTGGGCAGGTTTGTTGTCAGGCAAGAGACACTGTAAAAGCAAATGACTGAAAATGGGCCAAGTGCTGGTGAGGATCTGAGAGCTGTGACAGGTGAGCTCACCTGGCAGCAGCCCTGGCTGTGTCCCAGGCTGGTGGCTGCTCCTCAGAGGCACATTTGTGCAGGGTGCCTGGAGCACGTGCTGCTGCTCCCAGTGCAGGACCTGGGCTGCTCCCATCACACTGACAGAAGATGACACCTGTCATCACATGCAGGGACTGTGACTGGTTCTGCTCTCCCAAGGCTGAGGGGAGAAAGGGGAATGATCCCTTGTGGACAGAGCTGGGTAGGAAGGGGAAGCAACTGGTTGGAAGAAGGGCGGACGCCAGAGCGCTGCATCTGCCAGCGTGGACATGAGCCTTTGCAAAATATAAATCATGGAAAATGTGTGTGCTTTTCTCATTGTGTCAGAGTCAGAAAGCCCTGACCCAGCTGGAGGAAAATAACAATTTGAACAGAGATGTCATCAAGCAAGATGTTCCAGCTCGTTAGGAAACAACTCAGAGTGTGCTCGAAAGGCACCTGCAATGCATGAAAGAAACGGGTCGCTCCTGCACTGGAAAATCTAAAGCAGAATGGGCAGATATGACCTCATCTCTTCATGCTGGAAAATTACTGCTTCTTAACTTGATGTTCTTGCCATCTTAGAACAGTTACTGGGAAGTCAGTGATTTAGGAGCAAGTGTAAGTGTGGCTCAGTTACTTATCTAGTTGGAGCAGTCTCTTGGTTTTAAGTATGTGTAATGGATGGAAAACCAATTGAACAAGCAACACTGTTCCCCTCTTTTGCTGGCTCTTCCAGGTGTCTAGAAAGCTTGGAAGGGAAGAATTCGAAGTGAACTTGTTGCCTGACCCTTGCATTGAAGGCCACTGTGATCTTGCTGTTCAGAGTAGAAACTTGTGCTCTGCCCAGCAGTCCCCTTGGGAAGCACAGTGCCAGGGACAGACACTGCCACGGTGTTTAGGAAAATGAGCCACTTCCCTGATGCAGGCACAGTGCACACACTGGGGCTGATCTAAGTGGTCTAGCAACAGATGGCACAGATGGTTGTATCTGTCTGTCCTGCCTTGTGCCAGAGCAGAGGACCAGGCTTTTGCTTTGACTGTGGGGCTGGGGCAGACTTGCAGGTGTGCTCTGCTCACAGACTGTGTGCTGCTGGCAGGGGACATCACCTCTCTGTGGTGGGCTGCCATTTGGAGGGCCTTTGGCTGGAATATGGCCTTTGGGAGATGACTTTTTATGAGGAAAGACAGCAAAGCCCAGCATCTCTGGGGCCACAGCCATTTCCAGAGCGTGCACCTACTGAGAGAAGGTCCTGAGGCAAGGAGAGAGTGGTGGCAGGGCTGGAGGGAACTGCAATCTGTCATGTGCTTCACTCATTAATGCTTGAATATACCTTTTTATCCAGCATAGTCCACTCTAAATAAACTAAACAGGATCTGTCTCTGAGCCTGGAAGTCCCCAGGTTCCCACTGGCTCTGCCAGGGAAGTGAGAGCTAAGCCCTGGCTGGGGAAGGCCCTCCTTGGCTTCAGGCTGTTGTTTCCCAGCAGGACCCAGTAAGCCAAAGGCCCTCAGCCCAGAGTCAGGCCATGTGGGATGGGACCACTGCAAGGTGTCTGTCTGGCACACTTGGGTGTGTAGGGATAGGTGAAGCAGACCCAAGTATATCATCATCCAGCAGGGCTGTACTGCCCAGTCTGCCACTTCCCCAGGGAAGATATGGTTTAATGACCTCAGTGCTGGGAAACAAGCTTTTATTTCAAAGCTGGATTTCTTTGACTTCAGTTTCTGCCCATCAGTTTCTGCCCTATTTGCTGAGGCTCACTCTTGGCTCTTCCCTGTGCAAGTACTGGTGAGTATCAGTTGAGTTGTGCCTTTGTTTTATTGAGACACATTAAATTCCTTATGTCTGTCTCTGCAGGAATTGTTCTCCAGGCCCTGGTTTCCTTTCAGCTCTCATTTAAACTCATTTCCATGTCTTCCTACTCTCTGAAAGCTGACTCTGTCCTGGACACAGTTCTCAGTCCTTAGGTCTACATACATGGCTAAGGTCTCTTTCATGCTGCCTGGCTCTTCAGTCATGCAAGAATGGCAGCAGCACTGCAGAGACCATTGCTTTCTTCTCTGAATCCTTGTTTTCTGTCTTGTAAACAGAACATTGTCTTTTTGGATCCCAAATCTACAGCCTTGCACTGTATTCTGCAGAGGTAATCGAAGGACACCTGTGCTCACCTCTGCAGACAGCACAGCAGGTCTGGTTGGGAGCTGGGGCTACCTGGGTCTTGTGGGTATTGGCACAGCCTGCCAGATTGCTGCTTTCTACCAGGTCTGCTGTCCGTGTGCTCCTGGCACTCATGGAAATAGGAAAGTTCTCCCTGTGGCCTCCATTTCACAACAATTTGCTTTGCAACTTAATTGGTGTTTGTCAACATTCGGAAATTTCCAGCTAGAAAATGTCTTCAGGCTGGGCCAGGCTCCAGCAAAGTGGGGAAACAGGAACTGCTCTCTTCCCTTCTGCTGGGGCTCTGCTGCCTGCCAAGGGAGAGCTGGGGGTGGGAATGTGGAGGGAAGCTGTGCCTGGTACCCACCATGGAGGCTGGGTTGGGTGAAGGAGGTTTGACAGGCACTCGCAGAGAAGAGCTGCAGAGTGTGGTTCAAAGCAAACATCTGCTGTGGGCAGGCTGTGCTATGGTCCAGGGGAGCCACCTGTGGTCATGATGAATAATCTTCCTTTGCTATGAACTCTCTTTTATTTGGCAAATTACAGCAAGCACTGGTGAGCCTCTTGAGGACTCTCAGAAGATGGGGAGCATGGCCAGGAGCTGATGTTTAAGTAAAGGTTAAATTAACGTGTCTGCCCCCTGTGCAGTATAATCCACATGAGCAAAATCTAGGGGCACTGGGGAAGGCCAGGTATCTCCTGCAAGGCCCAGGTTGCAGATCAGAATAGTAAATGTCTGAAGTAATCAAACAGAGCTGGAATGAAATGTAGGTCTTGTTCTTCCCACCTGTTCTACATCTCTACACTCTGCAGTGTCTGAGTCTCACTCAAGCTGCTGGGATTTCAATGCAGTTCTTGGCCATGTGCATAGCTCCTAATTTCTCAGATTTAGGAGGGACTTGTGAGATTTAGGAGGGACTTGTGAGATTTAGGAGGGAATGTGAGATCTTTTGGCAGAAGAAAAAAAGGTACAGAAATCCAAACCAGGAGGCAGGGTATCTTTTTTTTTTTTTTTTTTTTTTTTTTTTTTTTTTTTTAACATAGCTTGTATTTTCCTGTTTAAATGCAAATATTCGTCCTTGACACCCTGCTTGAGGACAAATAAAGTGATTGCTCCTCGTGGCTATGCTGATTTTCTCATTTGAGTCTGCTGCTATAATGGCAGTCAGATTAAAAAAAAAAAAAGATCCAAAAACTGGCAGACGACTGGGCGGAGATGGGATGTTAAATGTTGCAGAGAGCATGGAAACCCTGTGTCAGCCCAGAACTTGTAAAGGGAGAACCACCTCTTGGCAGAGACAGCTTAATAGGCTTGTAAAGTCTGGCACCATCAAAACCACGATTTGGGTTTTATCAAAGCATGGCAGTGGAGCCTTGAGAAATGACAGCTGTATTATCTGTCTTCAGATCATTCTGAGAGCAACAGCAGGAACAGGCTGGAAACAGTTCGGGAAATCATTTTACACCGAGGGTTTTCTGGGGGCAGAAATGTATAGGGAAAATTGAAATGAAAGAATTAATAACAGTATCAATAACCTTCCTGCCACAGCTATCAGACCTGACATGAAAATGACTGGAAAGTTGTCATCTACTGTGTATTTTATTCCCATCAGGAAGATCTGAGGGATGAGAGGAGAATCCAAACAAGGCAATTAGAAGACTGGAGCATGTTGAGGAAGGAAGAAATGACTAGTGTGGAGAACCTTTCAATGCAATTTTCCCTGCCAGACACAGAGGCTGGGCCAGATTCTGACAGAGTGGAGCAAGCCCTGGAGTGAGCAGATTTAGGGAGTGGCAGCAGGGTCTGCAGTGTCACAAGGTGTGCACCAGGGTGGTCTGTTCAAGGTGCTGATTGCTGCAGCAGAAGATATAATGCAGCTCTTCCTAGAAGTGGATCCTAGAGGCTGAAGATTCCAGCTGGGGTTTCTCACTCGCCACCAAAATGATTTAAAATCACTGGAGTCATTGCCAAGATTTCCAGTACTTTTTCTGGGCTGTGGACCAATCCTGCTTAGTGCAGTCCAGTTTGTATGAGTGCAGGGGATGGTAAAATGTCCTGCTTTTTTTTCCTATCACTGTATGTTGACTCTGAGCCATTTGTATTCCTCCTTTTGCTCCAGGATGATTTGACTCCCAGCCAGGAGTTCAGTGTCTTCAGCTTTGGGACTCTGGACCCAAAACAGAATTGTCCATAGCTACTGGAAAAGAGAGCCCAGCACGTAGGTTAAACCACTTGTAAATGATGGCATAACAGAGGCAGCCAAGCTCTATTTCTGCAAGTGACATAGTCACCTAAGAAATGAAACCACACTGGAAATGCTCCCTTCCTGTGCTCCAAATGCTTTTCAGACATTACCTAAGCCATGAGGCTGTGATGGGACAGACTACTGTGATCCCTTTTGCCAGTTCCAGGTCATTAATGTGCAGAGGAGAAGGGATTCAATTTTCAGACTTTCCCAGAGACAGCAACTTTCTACTGTAGTTTATCTTCAAACTTAAAATCATCTAGAATTGATCTTGTTTTTTGACCTATATTTTGGTATATTTTTGCACATAGCTGACCAAACCTGTGGTGTTTCCAAGGGAAAGGGGAAGAAGTGAAGCTTGCAGTCTCCATTTTCTGAATTAGCAATTGTATGCCTGAGAGGAGCTAGTGAAGAAGAGAAACCACTTGCAGGAATGATGGTGAATTCCAAGGCACAGGCTCAGTTGCACAGGGCTGAGAATACAACAGTCTTTATATACTGAGGAGAAAAATTACAGCTTGCTTGTCACTTTAGGAAGCTGGTCATTCCTTTCTTTTTTGTTCCCAGAGCAGTCTCTCTGAAATTAATTGGTTATTCCTTAGTAATGGAGACAGATAAGAGGTTTCTGCTATCAGAGGGAGCACGGGCACTGAGCTGAAGAGCAGGTCCTGTCTCTGCTGCAGGAGCTGGGCTGAGGGCTGCCAGGCAGCTGGAAGTCTTGGGGGAGCAGGGAAGCAGTTTGCCAGCTGGAGGAGCTGGACACCTGTCTGCAGCTCAGTCCTGTGCTGTGCTGGGGACAGAGCCTTGGGGTGTGCTGGGGACAGAGCCCTGGGCTGAGCTGGGGACAGAGCCCTGTGCTGGGGACAGAGCCCTGGGGTGTGCTGGGGACAGAGCCTTGGGGTGTGTGGGGACAGAGCCCTGGGCTGAGCTGGGGACAGAGCCCTGTGCTGGGGACAGAGCCCTGGGGTGTGCTGNTTGGGGTGTGCTGGGGACAGAGCCCTGGGCTGAGCTGGGGACAGAGACTTGGGGTGTGCTGGGGACAGAGCCCTGGGCTGAGCTGGGGACAGAGACTTGGGGTGTGCTGGGGACAGAGCCCTGGGCTGAGCTGGGGACAGAGACTTGGGGTGTGCTGGGGACAGAGCCCTGGGCTGAGCTGGGGACAGAGACTTGGGGTGTGCTGGGGACAGAGCCCTGGGCTGAGCTGGGGACAGAGACCTGAGGTGTGCTGGGGACAGAGCCCTGGGCTGAGCTGGGGACAGAGCCTTGGGCTGCTCTGGGGACAGAGCCTTGGGCTGTGCTGGGGACAGAGCCCTGGGCTGAGCTGGGGACAGAGCTTTGGGGTGTACTGGGGACAGAGCCTTGGGCTGCTCTGGGGACAGAGCCTTGGGCTGCTCTGGGGACAGAGCCCTGGGCTGTTGAGCCCCAGCCCAGGTCCAGGTGTGGGAGCCTTTGTTGTGCTGGTGCCCAGAGCTCTGATATGCACAGACATCCCTGGAGCTGAAGGACATTTGTGCTGCTGTGGAGCACAGCTGCTCGTAGGCAGAATGTGCTGTCCTAAAGCAGAGCAGGGCTTTCTCCATGTCTGTTCCTGTTCCTAAAGCCTGGCACACAAGGAAAATGCCTTTGCAAGGGAAAGTGCTCAGTGTATTCACTGGCCACAGTGTCTGGTGTGCTCATTTGCCAAAGTAATCCAAGCATGCCCAGAGTAAGAAAAGACTGCTGTGGCACTGAGTCTGTGATTCTAGGTCCTTTCTCCCTTTGAACATTTGCTTTTCTTCTGCAATCTGTAGTTGGTTGGGGCTTATTCAAAGGTAGCTTCAAAGGATCAAAGAGAGATGCAGTCTTTCTAGCATTCATGCCTCTGCCATTCAGCTCATGCAGATATTAATGAGGTGTGTTTTATATGGCCTGACACTCACGTCTTTCTGTTCACCCTAACAGGATTGTTCTGCTGCCCCTCTGCTTTTAATAAGCAACAGAGTCTCCAAGATCAAGTTCTAAAAAGATATTTTTCCACTTAAGTATTATCAGGAGCAAAACTAGGAATGATAATTTTAAAAGGCATAAAACACCAGGATCTTCTGTCTGAAGCTTTCAAAGCAGTGCATTCTCCTCTGCTTCATCTACTCTGAATTATCACAGGTTTCAGCCTAACACATAAATTTCTTGGCCTTTTATCTCTCTAATTGTTTTCACAAGTTCATTAATGATTTTGCAAAAGCTGTAGTGAAACTAAATGACATGCTCATAAACCTTTAAAGGAGAATATACCCGTCTGGTGATGGGAAAAGTCTCATTAGTCTTCTCAAATCGCTCCCAGCAGGATTTTCTGCAGATTCAAACTTGTTAGGTGCATAAATATGCTTTTCTAATTCAATTGGCCGTGCTGATTGTGTGACAATTGAAGTTTGCTCTGCTTTTAAGTAGCCACTAAAATCACCTTTCTAAGGCAGATGTTTTGAGAGTCAGAACTTCTGAAATCTGAGGATTTTTTAAAAAATCTGTGGAAGTTCTGAGCTACTGATGTCACCTATGCCTTGCTTCCAAGAAAATCCTGTGCTAGCTTTTTGGAGGAACACTGGGTTTCTCACTGAGCTGGGAATATTGAGGGGTGATGATGACAAAGCATCTGCAAGATATCTCCAGGGCTGAAGATGGTGTGGGATTTTTGCTGGAACAAGGACTAAACGATGTGTTTTCCATGCCCAAGTGACAAGTGAGATCCTTTGTGGTGTCTGCAGGTGATGTTCTTGTGGCAGGGTGGGAGAGGAGCTGGTGAGGCTGGGGACACCCTGCACATCTCCCCAGGGATGCTGCAGCTGCCCTCAGGGCAGGGCCACGGTCACGCCTCACCCCAGCAAGATTAAAGGAATCCGGGGTGCTCCTCGGAGGTGTTTTTCAGCACTGCTTTGGCACAGTCAGAGCTGGGAGGGACAGCTGGGGCAGCAGTGTCAGCACCACAGGAAAGGGGCAGCGTGGAGGGCTCAGCCTGGGGCAGAGGAGCTGAAGGGAACCAGGGCCAGAGCAGCTGCAGAGCACTGGGGACACCCTGAGCTGCTGGGGCAGCACATTTCCAGCCTCCCTCCACTCAAATCTGTGCTTTCTGTGCTGAGATAAAGAATGAAAATGATTTTCAAGTCTTGAGAGTGCTTTCCTTTGAGCTCATTTAGATGAGGATATTTCTACCACACAAACCTTAATTGAAGTATTTGATTTCAGTTTTGTATGTGGAGTTCATTTATGTGACACAACTAAAATACACGTTATTTATACAATAGGAACTTAGAACTGGGATAGATGATTAAAACAACTGAACAGCCTCTTCTGAAATTTTAACTTTGTTAAAAGCATAATGATCCTTTGACAGGATATTCTAGTTAAGTGTTTTTGAAAGTTAAATATGAGGATGCATTTTAGATAAGTACATTACCATGCAAGCTCTACTTTATGCCTGACACTAGAGGTCTCAAAAATTTTTGTCTGGGGTAAGCAGAGGATACTGATACAAGTTTTGGGACTTACTGCTCACAGTTGCCTGAATGAAGCTGAACTGTCTGGCAGTGTTACTTCCAAGGGGTGAAAGCCCCTCTGGCTGTGTTCCTTGTGTGTTGTGTTGTCACCTCTCCTGTAAAGCTACTCAGCACCACCCTGGCATTCTCACATTAGGAGGTGACTAGACCTCGGTGACACAAAGAAAAAAAAAATCTCTTTCCCCAAGGAAGCAAAATAGACACATCCAAACTCAAAACTAGAAACCAGAATGCACTGAGCCAGGTTTGCATCCCTACCAGTGACAGAGTGCTCAGCATGTACTGATAAACCCCTTTTCAGTAAGAGGAAACAGCTGTTACTGTACCTGTGTCCCACAGGCCTCTCTGGGAAGGGCATTCAGCTGTGGCTCTGTTTTCATGCCTCCCTGTGTCTGAGGCTGTGCTGGAGCTGCAAAGGCCATTTTTGGTGCCCTAATGACAGCTGCTGTCACCTGCACTCTTGCTCTGCAGATCACAGCAAAGTGCCCCCGTCAGCCCGGGCCAGCCCGAAAACCAGACACATCTACTCGTGTTTAACCTCGACCTGCTGCCAAAACAAAGCCTTTCTTGGGCCTAATTGCTCAGCTGAAATGCTTTGGGCTGGCTGCTGCATGTGCAGGGCTGCCCTGGCCATGGTGAGCTGGGCAGGTGGGGCTGCAGGTGACCTCTGCAGGGTGCTGGGCAGGAGGGCTGGGCTGGGCTGGCTGCTCTCTGGACACAGCTGGGATGCTCCTGCTCTCCAGAGCCCTGTGCTGCTGTCACCACTGTGCTGTGTCACTGCCTGTGCTGTGTCACCACTGTGCTGCTCCCCAGAGGGTCACAGAGCTGTGGCCGCGCTCACCCCGCACATCCCAGCTCGGTTTCATCAGCTGCCTGGTTTCTGATCGTGTTCTAATTCTCTGGAATCAGAGCAGGAACTCAGTGTTTCTCAGAAAGGGAGGTCCCAGGGAAGTACTGGTTTCTGCAAGTCTCTCAAACTGGATTTTGCTGGGGACTGTCTGAAATTGCAGAAACAGGATTCAAAGTTTTCATTTAAAAATGTGTTTGGCAAATCTGTTTGATTCTGCAATAGGGAATTCAGGATAGTAAGTGACACTCCTCAAAGCTTGTTAGTGGTGTTTGTTTGTTTGTGAAAATGTTGAAGTCTTGACCTGACTTCTTGGGATTAACTAGGGAAGGGGAAATGTCTTTTTTGTCTTTTTCTTTCTTCTTTTTTCCCCCCTGCAGGACAAAAAATATTTCCCCCACAAATCTTTTGATCTCTCATTATCTGAAAGTCATAATTTCCAGTTACTCTTTACCTTGGGTAAAATAGTTACTTTTTAGTGCCTATTTTTGCTTCATTGTTTTCAGTTTCTATAACAGAGCAAGTCTCTCCTCTCTGACAGTGTAGTTGTGCTCTGCATTGCTGTGTGCAAAGTGTTCTGAAAGCTTTGCATAGGAGGTACAGCTCAGTGGAAAGTCCTTCTGTTACACATGAGAAGTTAATTTGCAATTAATTAAGTTTTTGGATGAATTCCTCCTTTGTTCTGTCTGAAAATGGCCTGTGAGCAGATTGCTAAATTCTCAAAAAACTCATTGCAAAAAATTGTGAGTTTCTTCCCTAAATAATTCCTAGTCTGACCAGAACAAACAGTTCAAAATGTGCAAGTGGAATTCATAATTTCTTAGTTTCCTGAGTGGCTTATATAGGGACTGAGGTTGCCCAGTCAGTGTGAACTGCAAGTAGCACAGACAGGACCCAAAACTTGCTTTTAATCAGTGCTTTAATACTGAGATGTTTGGTTGTTACCTGACTTTTCATATCTTGAGGGACTGAGCCCAAAGAAGAGAGGGGTGTGGTGTTGAAAACCTGCCTTCAGGTGGATATTTACAGGGGGCAGGTGGCTGCCTGCCAAGAGGGTCCATGTGCTGGGATTATGGCAACACATAATTTTAAAACTCCCAAATATTGCCAGTGGAAAGAAAAGGAAATATGGGCAGTTCTTTGGTGGAGGAGGGGAACAGAGGGAGTGAGGAGTGCTGTGTGGCACAAGGCAGCCTCGGGCCGAGGGGCTGCACGGGGAGCCAGGACAGAGTGACCACGCCGCTTGTCGGCAGTGCTGGGAGAGGCGGTGGGCAGAGCTCGAGTGCCACTCACCACCCGGCCTGTCCCGCTCGTAAATACTGGAGGGGCTGGAAAACGGAATGGCAGCGTGGCAGCAAATGTCCCCAGCTCTGCCAGCAGCTGAAAAGGGCTGGGCTCAGCGCCGTGCTGCTGGCAGCCCTCCTGTCACTCTGCAGCCACAGCCCCTTGCAGGCAGCTGTCAGACCGCTCCATCTGCATTCCTGCGCTCCTGCTATTTGGAAACACCACGGGATGTTAAAAAAGAGACGCCACTTTTTGCTTTACGGCACTGTGTTGCTTGCTGCCTGTGGAGGTTTTGTTGCCTAACTTGGTGTAAAAGCCGGCGGGACCATTTTCCCTGCCGTACTGTGAATTTTGTTTTCGCAGCGCTGCTCTTCTCCTTACGAAGAGCTCAGCACTGCGCTCGGCTCGCACAGAAACGAGCAGTGCTAATGAAGATGGGAGCGCTGCCATTCACTCGGCTGCTGCTTTACCCCTCTCGGGTCTCGCCACCTCTGCCCCCACTGAAACCTGCTCCGTAGCGTGTGTCACAGCCTTCACTTTGTCAAAACTTCGGCTGTCCTTCGAGATTAGTGCAGCTCCCAGGCCGACTGCATTGGCAGCAACAATTAGTTCGTCCTGCCTCTGTTAATTAAAATAAGCACAGGGACATACTCGTGTCTATCAGCCTGTTCCCAAAGCTGGGCCTCGCTGACCGATTCGTGCCGCATCCCTGTAATGGCTGCCGAATCTGGAGCGAAACAGGAGCAAGAATTAGCGAAACCCCAAAGATTTCCTGCTTCTCAGCCGTGGCTGCTCAGGGGCAGCCTCTCTGCGCCGTCTGTCCTGCGAAGCGCTGGCACCCGGGAGCTGCCCGGCGGCGCAGGCCGGGTCAGCAGGCGGCACCGCCAGACCTGCCGGGGCTGGGCCGCGCAGGGGCGGCCCGGGAAGGCGCGGCCGTGCTCGGGCTTCGCTTCTCTCCGGGGAGATTTTGCTGTGAATGACAGGCGGACCTTTGGTGCCCTTGACCTCTCCTGCCAGGCTGGGGAGTGTCGCTCGTGTTTGACGGGGGATCCCGCCGGCAGGGCCGGCCCTGAGGCGCTTTGCCACCGCTGTTGGGGCACTGAGGGGAGGCGGCAGTGGCCCCACAGCCGCCTCCCTCCGAGCCGTGAGGGAGTGCCCGAGGGGCTTGGAGAGGGCAGGGCTGGCGCTCCAGTGCTCACTCCTGGGAAGATCCGGGCTGTTTCCGAGGGCAGGGATCCAGCACGGCGGCCGAGTGCTGTGGAGAGCAGCCCCGGGGTTTCTGTGCGTGTTCTGAGCGGCAGCAGCTCTCCGGTGCCTCAGAACTGCAGTATGGCTTTACAGAATAGCCAGTTCTGCACTGCTGATGAGATGGCCTCATTTCCTAAGGGATGATTCCTAGAAAACGACCTAGCATTGCTGTAAAATGAGGATTTGTGGTTTAATAGTTATCATGGGAGCAGCTCCAGGAATCCCTGTGCTGCACAGCCACCATCCTGCACAGGCTCCTGTTCTCCACGCAGTGCTGTTCTTTCAGAGTCTGGAGCAGGCACGGGGCTTGACATCGTGTTCATCTGTCCATGTACCGAAATATTGCCAGTGACATTCAGCACTTCGGGGATTTTTGGCTGCTGACTTTCAATGACATTAGGAGCAATCTCCATAGCCACTGTGAGATCCTTCTCTGTGCTGAAGAATATAAAAGAGACTATTGCATTTAATATATTGGAGTACATGAGATGCAGCAGCAGTTTGTGTGATTTATTGGGCAGGCAAAAATGCACCATAGCATGTTCTGTAAATATAAGCACAAACATATCATGCTACATCCCACTGTAAATTTCCTTTACTGCTAAAGTGTCTAAATTAATGAATGGAGGAATAATGGATTATTTAAAATAATAGGTTCAATCACAAGCTACTTGGTCATTAACATGGGAGCACACTCACTGTCCTGACAAGGACTTCAGATGATGATGGAACAAAGCAACACGTCCTGAGGGTATGGCCTGATGCCCTTGAGCCTGCCAGGGGTGGTTAGGCCTGGGGAGACTGGAGAAAGGGCTGCCTTGGTTTCTGTGCTGCAGACCACCCTCTCTCAACCACTTCTGCATCTTACAGAAAAGACTAACTTGCATCTCTCACTGGACATCACCCCTTCACCTCGCTTTTTACATGTGAATCAGACACAAGACAAGTGATTCCTATGTTGTCGTGTCTGAATCCCTCTCACATTGAATTCTTAAGTGCTTCTGATCTCTTCTAATCTGAAGCTTGGGAAAAGAGAGAGTTGCTCTCAGTTTCTTTGGGCAGATTCCCAAAAAGGAAGAAACAAATAGGTAAATACATTAATTTTTCAAAACAGCATTAATTTCTACTAGTGATGAGGCTGGCAGGGGCTGCCTGATGGGAGGCAGTGTGGCACGTCTCTTACACATCTCACAGGAAGTTTGATGCAGCCAGCTGGCAAATACCAGCGACTCTCCCGAGCTCACAGCTCCCCCTGTTTGTGTTGACATTTCTGGCAAGGAAAGGTAAAGAGTTATCCCAGCTGCAATAACCTGAGAGCTCTCCCTCTGCATTTCCCTTAATTTGGCTGTAATGAAAGGCTCCTCAGCAGGAGGCAATCCAGTGCCAGCGTTTGGTGGTGACTGCCTGGCTGGGTCCCTGCAGGAGGGAGATGCTGTGGGAGGTGGCTCGGTGGAGATCAGCCCCAGTCCACAGCTGCACACCAGCGGCCTCAGCCCTGCCCTTCCTCTCCTCCCTCTCTGAGCCTGACCGTGGTGTGATGGCTCCCTCCCAGCACAGCACAGAGCTGGGGTGAGGTGCTGCAGCCCCCGAGGGAGAGCAGGCTGAGCCCTGCCCTGCTGCTGGGGCAGATGCACACTCGCTGCCCTGCTGGACTACACCAGTGCAACAGCTACCGAGGGACAGACAGACAGACAGACAGACACGTGGGAGCCACCGAGGGACCACGCAGGGAGCTGTGCTTAAGCACTGCTGGACAGACACCTTGTCAAGCCTTCCTTCTCTCTGATAAGCAAACAAAAATACTTTATCCTCCTTAAATGTGACACTTTGCCTTCAGAGAGGGGAGAGGAAATTAAAAAGTTTAAGGAAACCCAAATGATTTGACTCCCCTGCCAGCATCCTATGTTTCCTTAGGCTTTGCTCCAGTGCTTGCTTTGTCTGTGCTGTTAATAACACTGTGTTTCCCTGGAAGTTGGCTAATTTTTTATTCTTGCCTCTTTTTAAAAATTTTACTTTTAGCATTTAAGCTTTTATAATTGCTGTTAATCTGTTCAATAAGGAAAAATAATAGAAAAGCCAAAAGTCATAATCGGGTCTGCCTTCACTCTTCGACCACTATTTTCCCTTTAGGATGTATTCCCCCCGCCCTTGGGAATGCTAACCCCTGCCTGGGGGACTGCTGGGAGCACATGGCTCCTCCTGTCTGCATCCAGTGCAGCCTTGTGCAGAGGCAGACAGGCTGCCTCTTGTTTTGCATTAGTCCTTCATGTCCTGCCCTTCCCACTGCCTTTTTGACCTGCTATTTGTATTCAGCAGCCACAGTCGCTGACCAGCTCAGCTTCCTGCACCCAAGAGGCCACTGTGTCACACCCTCCCTGGAGCTGTGCCTGGGGTGCAGCTTTCTTATCCAAAACCTCAGGTGCAAGGTGATATTCCTGTGATCAAAGCTGGCCCTTAAATACCTTGTACTTTGTTATATGCTTTACAACTTCAGAGTTTTAAAGCTCCAGAGTTTTGAGTGATGGGAAGTTGTTTTTTCAACCCTTTTCAAGTAATTTCACTCTGTCATTGTGCTTTTCCCCAGCTGGATCCAGACCAGTCCCTGTCCACTGAGTGTCTTCTTCAGAAACATCTCATAGGGTACAAAGTGAACAAACTCTGAGGAGAAAGCTAGAGGCCAGAAAAGAATTCCTTTCCTCTCGTTTTAGCCATGTATAAGATGAAAGAATCTTTCCAGCACCTGATGCTTGAATAATTCTGCTCTTTAATGCCTGAAAGCTCTGCTCACCTCCGCCTCGCTGGCGGACTGAACTCGCGCTGCCGGCCTCTCCTTCCAGGATGACAGCCAGGAAATTATTACAGTGCAATTTAAAGGCCATAAAATAGAGGATGAGCAGATGGCAGGTCACATCTCCTTCCCATGAATAGCCCCTGTCACCGTGGCACTGCTTTGGTGCACGCTGAGCTGCACTCACTGACTCCAAACAAGAAGCATCACCAGTGGAGATGGTGTCTGTCAAGGCAACATCCCAGCAGCTCAGACCTTACACTGTGGCAAAGAATTTGGGCATTGGCAAGAAGCTTTAGTGACAATGAGCTTTAAATACCTGCTGTTAAGATAATCACAATAATCTGTCTGCCAGCTTTTTCCTAATGTGCATTTTCTAATTCATTGTGGGAGGCAAAATCCTTTGACTGGTGGAATGAAGACATGGCACTGTGACTATAATTTACATTGTTAAATAAGTGGAAGGAGCAGCTATCAAAAGCTGAAATCCTACCCAAAGCAGAATAGCTGCCTTCACAGACTGATTTTTTTTAGAAGACAAGAAATTAGTGTTTTCATAGAAAGGAATTCCTGATGGGAGGAATCCTCAGTTCTGTGAAAGGGATTAAAAAAGTGAATACCCCAGTGGTAGGATTTGCTGTGGTCCTGATCTTTTAGAGTCTGCCCTTGGAGCAGGGTATCTCTTACCCTCTGTCTCTCATTTACTGCTCTGGGGACTGCTGTGCTGCACTGGAGCAAGAGGCTGAAATAGCCACTGTGGCCATTCCTGTCAGCCCAAAAAGGCTGTTTTTGAGAAAATTAATTCCTATCTAATTGGGAAACTCAAACAAAGCTCTGTCATGTATCGGCCCTTGGTGCAGCAGTCAGGTTGATCCCCCTTATCCTTTCAGCATTAATTACAAAACACTTCTGCTCCTGTGAGCAGCACTTTGCCAAAGCAGCCTGTGTGTTACCCATTAATCAGCAGCACAGCTGGGTATGTTTGATGCACAGGGACACACCACAGTGTCAAAGGCATCCCTCCTCTGCTACTCGTGGTGCTAGAACAAAACAGATCTGGGATTCACAGACAATGGAGTAGAGTGGAGTCAGAAGTTTGATAGGAAAGCATCCTCTTGAAAAAAAACTGAGGAAAACACTACATCTAAATGGAACACTGAGCCCTAACAGCAGGGCCAGCAGTAATGTGTAGTGAGAGAAGCACAGCTACCCAGAAATCAGTTATAAATAAACAGTTTATTTTCAGTTAATGAAGATGATCGCTTTTCTACCTTTCACACTCAAAGCCTCTCTTTTTTCCTCCCCCTATGAGGTGAGTGAGGGTGGCAGGGAGCACGAAGAACTTGTCACCCTGCTGCCCAGGTGCCTGACTTGCATGAGACCTTCTCATGCAGATTGGGATAGAGCCTGAAAAACATCTTTTCTTTGTTCCCCTTTGGGTGAATCCTGCTGTAACCTCACCCTGCTCCCTGGTGAGCACATCTGTGCCCTGCAAAGGCTGCATCTGACACTTTTGTGGGCAAAACCCTGTGAGAGGCAGATGCTTATGGAGCTGGGACTTGCAACTCCCTGGTCACCTCTGGAAATGGCTCTTTCAAGGACATTTTCGAAGCATGTTTGCAGAGGCTTGCATTGCTGCTCCTCTGTTCATGCTGAGGAATAAATTGGATTTGACTATGTGCAGCTGCTTTTGGCACCTTTCACTAGTCAGAAATTCCTGTCGTGATCTGTGAAAAAATAACCACCAAAACTCCTTAATTTTATAAAAGGTATTCCTGGGAGAAATGTCACTTTTCATAGAGGCTGGCTAAACGTAGCCAATTGTGCCATTTATTCAACAGGGAGCATTATAGTTGGCATTTTGCATTTCTAAGAATTGAATTTGCTAAGTGGAGCACTTCCCACTGACAGACCAGACTTGGGCTCTGCTCTTTTTTTCCCTTTCCTTGCAGCTGGAAACCATTTTTCCTTGTATCACTGAGCTTCTTAGCCCTGTTGAATTTGGCTTAGTGTTTCTCAAGGGACAGAGGCAGGATTACTAATAGCTTTCCAACCCACTTTAGTCTCTCTCTTCATAACACAAACTCTCAGCAAAACAGACTCAAGCAAGGTCTTTGTCCTGGGTGACTTTTTGCTAAATAAGTTAGCAATGCTCTAGTTAGCAAAATCTCTTCTCCCCTGTGGATGGGTTCAGCCTTTCTGGTAGGCTGCAGCAGGGCTGGGACAAAGGTGATGTGAGAGAAAAGCTGTGGCACATTTAAACCTTAATGCAGCCAATTCCCAACACGTGGCCTCAGACCTGCCAGGGAGATCAAGAAATATTTTGATCTGAATCAGAAAAATCTGTCATTTTCTCACAGAGAATCTGAAATGGGTCCCTCTTTCTCTCTCTTTCACAGATGAGCAGACAGAATAAGCTGTCCACCTTCAGAGTATGAGTTGACTTTGCCTTTCGAGAAGAACATTTGTTTCTTCACCATGAAATTTATTAATAAATGTGTTTTTCACAGCAATCTTAGTTCCTAAAAATATGTATCCTAGGGTTTGTTAGATTTTTCTGAAGACTTCTATGGTAGTTGAATGCTGTAGGATTATGCAAAAAGGGGCAGGTATATGTAAAAATTTATTGCAAATTCTTCCAAATTAGACTCTTTTTTCAGGAAAAAAAAATAAAATAAAATAAAAAAAAAAGCCTTTTCTTATTCCCTTATTCATCATTCAGTGAAATGGATCTTCAGATGACAGATTCTGGACTCTGACAGGCATCTCATCTTGTATTGAGGCTAGTGACAGTCTGAGAGCAATTGCTCATCTGAGTCAACAGCCAGCTTCTCTGGCTGTGTTTGTCTTCAGTGCTAATTTCATTTCTTTGCTCAGTTTTCCTGGAATCTGGGCACTCACACTGACCTGATAAATAACTGAAGCCAGCAATAAAGATAAAGGAAAGTTCTACACTTCAGAGGTCAAGCTAGCCTCCAAATCATATTTGCCCTAATGGAGAACAAATTCAACACTACCAAAAGTCAAATGAATGTTTAGTCACCTGAGAAAATACCATTATAAGCTGAAATGAGCTCTCATTATTTTTCCCATTTTATTTCTTTAATTTCTCCTTGGCTTCTGCTACAAAACTAAAAATAGGGGCATTAGTCACAGGGTACTTCAGAGGCACCCTCAAGGCAGAAGCAAGGTTTTAAGGTAAATCACAGCTGGTGACTCTTAAAATGGATGAAATCCCTTGCATTAGGCCTTCAGGATGCATATTTTCATTTGCTTGATTTATTCCTATTGTTTAAGCTGTGATGTGAAGTGGCACAGGCACGATGGAGCCAGGCTGATGAGGAACTTTACAGGGAGCTGTCAGGGCAGAAAATCCCATTGCAAAGAGATCCTTTCCTCAGGGCTGTTTGTGAGGATGGTGCAGCTGAAAGCTGAGAGAATGATTTAAAAAGGAAAAAAAGAGACCAGGAGATGGGGAAATAGGCAGGTAAATTACCTGACATGCAGCTGGCAGGAGGCACTGGACCACCTTGGTGCAAACAGCTGCAGGGCTGGGCAGGACAGACCCATGTGGTGCCAGTCTGGAGGTGAGTGGGGTGTCTCAGCCCCTCATCCTGCTCTCCACAGGAGCTGATTTCTCTCCAGAGTTTCCCTTTCCCACATGAGCTGGCCCCTTCCTTCTCTGCCCAGCCTGGGAGATCCTGGTCATTGTCTCCCAGTCGTATCCACGAGCCTCCCTCTGCCTTCTTACATCCTCTGAGTGTGGGAATGCAAAGGCTGGGAGCTGTCTAATGCAATATTTCTCCCAGCCAAAAGGAAATTAGTAAATACCTTCTTCCTGTTGTTGCTGCTGCCATCAGGTTGCATTCCATGTCGTTGTACCAGCAGCATCCTGGAAAGCACCTCCTGGGTGAGGCACCTGGGCAGTAATAAGGTCTTGTATTGATAGATTGATTCTTCCTTCTGGAGAAATCATGGAGCCAGCAGGGCCAAGCAGTACCTTAATGGCAGGTCCAAGACTTCCCCTTGCAATTTATATCTTGGAAATTCCTTAAACCACATTTATTTTGCAAAGCATCAAAAGAGAGCAAGGAGTTACTGTGGAAGCAGATATTAGCAGGAACTGGGGGAAAGCAGAGACCCTTTTCTCTTCTCCCTGTGCCTCTGTAAAATCTCAGCACTCTTACCTCACTTAATATGTGTTTTGTTATTTATGTGGGCATATGAATCTGAATTGGTTATGGGCAGTTTTCTACTTGGTTTAAGTGCAGCTGTGGAGCTCAGGCCTGCACACAAAGGATGGAATATTTTGTGTTCTGTGAGTGCCAACTATTTATTATAGAAATATCTTTGTAGTGAAACTTCATCTGATTTGTTGGTGATGGCAGAAGTGATTCTTGATGATTGACTTGCATGTTAATGTGGTACATGAAAAGTGTGGACACATCAGCAGTGTTTGAGTTTCTGTGCCACAAAACATATGTGCACCATAATAGAGCTGTCAGCACGTTGTAATGAAGCTGCCTTGACTTAAACTGATCTTTTTCACCTTTGCAAGGTAGTGTGTGGGTTTTATAGTAAGTTACATTGGATCAGCTAACTGTATTTTGTGGCTTTCATTTATTCATTTGTGCTGCCTTTGTAATGGGAATTCCTTTGATAGAACTTTCCTGTAAATTGCAAATGCAAAATCCTCAGACTAAATTTCCAAGCAACTCCTCGCTCCTGTTTCCACAAAATAAAAATAAATTTGGAAGAAAAATTTTATTTTAGTCAAAATTATTTTTCTCTTCAGGAAGAAAAATCCAGGGTATATCATGGTTTGTTTCAATATTAACAGATATTGATTTATCAGACATCTTAGTTTTTGCCAGCTGTATGCAGAGGTCAGCAAGAGTTGTGGTTTTTATCCTGTTTCCCCCATGAAGGGGTCAAAGACAGCTCCATGAAAGCATGTGACTTTCTGACAAAAGGGATCCCTAAGGACAAAAGGACAAATTCCTTTCTGGACAGGCAGGCTTGATGATTTTCAGTTGCAAGGACACATTTATTTCAGGGCTAAATTTGGCCAAGTGTTTATGAGTGCACACTGTCACAGATGTAAATGCAGTGGACATTGTGTGGCTGGGGGAGGAGTGCTGCTCCTGGCATACAAACAACCAACTGGATGACTCTGGGAGTTAATGTGCAATCCTGGGCACTTCTCCATATATCAGTAGAAGGAATAGTCCTAAAAAGGCTGTTTCTCAGATTTTAATAAGAAGGCCTGTGAAGATTGCATTTTGGCTAATAGTACAATATTTCATTTTCCTCAGTTCTTTAGAATCTTCTCTAATAATGCATCTGTGTGTACATTTTGTGGTCGCAAACATATTTCAGGTCACTCAGTCAAGTGACATTAAAAAAAAAAAGTGCTAACAACAAATTTAAAATGCTGCTGGTGGATGGGTGCAATAGCTCAGCTGGCAAACAAGCTGTTACTGAAGAAATATTACTGG
>VZRX01009704.1:0-15986 GCA_013398075.1 Notiomystis cincta | reverse complement strand
CCGTGGCCGTGCCGTGGCCGTGCTGTGGCGCAGCGGGACAGCCCCGGGGGCCAGCCCCGAATTCCCGTCAGCAGCTCCGGGTGGTGAAAGGACGCTGTCAGGAGCCATTAAGTGTCCGTTTTCCTTCCGGAGCGGAGACATGTGAGCCCCGCGGGCACAGGGCACGGACACACCGAGCAGACACGCACCGCGTTTATTTTTGTTCCCTGTCGTTTTTAAATCCCTAGGCTTTTTCTGCACTTTCCCCCAGCCGTTTGCCCTTTACAAAGGCAAAGATGAAAAGAAACACAGTATTTTTGTTCTCTAATGAACAACATAAAAGTGATGCAAAAAGCTCTGCCTGTTTCCAGGAAGTTTGATCTTGAGCATTTGATAAATGTGGCACTGGTGGTGTCACACTTACCCCTGGTCACCGCTGGGTTGTGTTGTCTGAACTTTCGGTAACTCAGCAACGTTACGTGGTTATTTTTAGTGATGACACAGCACGTACAATGGAAGAATCTTGTCAGGAGCTGGGCAGACTGATGAAAGGAGATGAAATCTCTTTAGTGGCATGAATTCCATTGGGCTTGTGCAATGCTTATGTTTCCTGGGTTCAAAGGGAGCAGGTTTTTAGAGTAATTTTGCTTTGGATTAAGATCATTGTGTCAGGCCTTTAAGAAAATTCCCTGTTCAATAGAAGTGCTCCGTGTAATTGTGTTTATGAATTCAAACTTTTTAGTCCAATCTCAAGTACTCAGAAGTGCTCCCACAAACAATTCACTTGGTGAAGTCCTTTGCCCTTCTCTGCTGTCAGAACAATCTCTGCTGATTTATGATCTTCACTTAAGAGCAACACCTTAGAAAAACTGTGCTTATTCACTAACTGTCACTGCTGCTTATTTCCTAGAATGGCGAGAATTTCTGCATTCTGGATGAGCAGAGGTTTGCCAAGGAGCTGCTCCCCAAGTACTTCAAACACAACAATATCTCCAGCTTCATACGGCAGCTCAACATGTGTAAGCATCAGCGGTTCCTACACATTCTGTCTGCCAAGTTCACAGCTACTTGGCTTTGGTTTGCCTTTCTTTAAACAAGCAAATGGACTTGGCAAGTCTTTCATCCCTGAAAACTTGAGCCCTGGCCTTGAGTTTGCTTTGCAAAAGAAAAGATTGATGGTAGAGCTTGGTCAAGTGTTTGGGTTTTGTGTTTTAGCTCCAAGTTCTGTTGAGGAGCAGCTGTAAGAATATATGCTGGTGCCTAAAGGTAGTGTGAGGTTCCCTGAGCTCCAGTGTTGCTCTTGCAGCAAATATATGTGTACCCAGGGGAGTAGAGGTTGTGTGTCCATCCTTAAATTAGACTGTGAAAAAAAATTGCCTGGATTTTGGGGCTGCCACTGCTCTTGCCTGCTTTGCTGTGTTGGAGCCAGATCAGTCTCGCTGATGGGCCAAGCTGGACTTCATTTCTCATTGTGTTTTCTCTGCTCAGCTTGTGAGCATCATGTGGCAGCATTGCACAGCATATGTACAGCGTGGCCAGGCAGAGGGGTGCAGTGGGGGTGACTGGGGTACAGTGCAGCATGCAGGGCTGCAGCAACCAACAGGAACACCTGCAGAAGCTTCTGGGACCAGCGGAGGGACAAACAGCACAGGAGGTGCTGCCTTAGAATTTCATTCAGACTGATGGGGAGGAGCTCTCTGTCCTTGCCCAGTAGGTTTGCCTGATCTCTCTAGCTGGTGCCTGTATAGGTTTTATGTAGACATGAGAGAAAGCACATCTATTTAGTCTCTGGACAGAGGGTAGATGCTGCTGTTTGTGTTGTGTGCTTGTGTTTGTGAGACCCATCACTTGAGTGCCAGAGGATAACCCAGAGAAACAATCATCTCTTCCCTTGCAGCCAGGATAAATGAAAAATGCAAATATTCCTATGAAGCTATACAATGTAGTGGCAGCCTCCTTTTCCTGCTGGATCTATCCTGGCTTTCTAATAATAGTTGGAGTGCATTAATTGTGTTAAAACCTTGACTGAGGAGAGACATGGATTGGCCTGTCAGCTGAATCATGCATCCACTGTGTGGTGTTTGAGCAGTGATGGAAATAGAACTGGCCATATATTACTTTGTCTAGTATAGTCTAGGCACACTAGGCAGTCTAGTATGAAGAAGGTGCTCTGCTGCAGGTGTTTGCATAGGCAGGCAGGGAACTGATTTCTCTGCCTTGCTTTATTCTGTAGACCTTGGTGGTACATAACAGCATTTGTTTTGATGTGTAATTGTCAGGGATAAAAGGGAAAGTGTACCATTCCTCTGCATCCACTGGGACATGATTCTATTCAAGATGTCTTAATAAATCTCATTTCTGGCTGACTGTTGTGAAGGTTTGTATGTGGCTGTGATGGTTTGGCCATGGCTGTCTTGCCCATGGACACACACTGGCCTCTGCTGTGCAGCTGTGTGTGCAGCCTGCAGTGGCAGGCAGTGGGCCTGTGGATTTGTTCTGTAGCTGTGAAGATCAGAGCAGTGAAATCACTGAGCACCAAGAAAGGCTGCTTTGGCTCTTTCATGGTTTCTGCTCCCAGTAACTGTAGTGCAGTGGGTGTTTTGGTAGCATTGGACTTTTCTCTAGCCATATGTATTCCCAGTCAGCTTTCAACTGGAAGAAATGTCTTTGTTGACTTCCTCTCCACAGATGGTTTCAGGAAGGTGATTGCTCTGGAGAATGGTATCATTACAGCAGAGAAAAGCTCAGTCATTGAGTTCCAGCACCCTTTCTTCAAGCAAGGGAAGGCACATTTACTGGAGAACATCAAGCGCAAGGTATAGTCTAAGCACAAATTTACTTCACTTAGTTACGAAAAGTGGCTTATCAGGACCATGTATGGGTGTTTCAAACACAGCCAGCAAATACCATGGGAACCAAGGTAACTCCCTCACAATGCCAGGCTGGTACTGGGCTGGGCCTCCTTGTGCCAGTGCTTGGACAAAACCTGCTGTGCTGTTGGTTGTGAACTGCGGTAGGACCACGTTCTGCATCATCATCAAACCACAGCCCTTCTCCACAGAGTTCATATCCCTGACTGCAGCTTAGCCTGCTCTGCAGTTCCATCAGCATCTCTAACTCAGAGAAAGGCACAAAGTGAAAGGAGCAAAAGAAAATACATTCCCATTTGGCACTCATTGAAAATCAGCAAGGTCATCAGTAACCAGTTCATTTGGATGAGTTTGCATAAATTATATTGCTCCTCCAAAACTATGTTGCCACTAAGCTACATCCTTATGAGCACTTTCTGCTTTTCTTTTGTACGTTCAGGCCTTGTCTGACCTGTTTCTGCACATTTATCCTCTATTGGCACATTACAGCCCATAAAATCCCGAGGAAGAGAGTATCATGATACATCACATTGACATTTGAACAGCAGAATCTTTTCTTTAGGCTGCCATCAGGTGTGGCTGCATTGCCCAGGGTAATAAAAGCCCAGGGTAGGCTGGAGAGCCACAATTAGGTTTGGATTGATTCTTGACTGAGCTGCCCCTGCTTGGAGGCAGAATCGATTGCGTGGTGCTGGCTGGGCCTGTGCTCCCCCCGCCGCTGTGGCCGGCGTGTCCCAGCCTGCACGCCTGGCAGGGCAGGTGCACGGTGACGTAGGTGTGGCACCATGTGTCCCACGGGTGGTGCACTGGGTGGAGTGTTCTAGATGGAAAGACAAAAGCTCTGCTCAGTGCCAAGGACATTGGTATGAAGTGTTGAATAGGTTGGTGAAAGATATTCTTTGTTGCACAGGAAATGTTAGTGATGTTTTTGCAAAAGAGTCGTTAATTTTCTCGCTCTTTTACTGCCTGGAACGGGGCCATATTCCAGTATAAACTGTATTTCAGGCCTCTGTTAGGACTGCAGGTTTGAATGCAGGACTTGCTTTACTTACTCTCTTTCACATCTAGCTCTGCAGGTATGCAGATACTCTGCATGTCTTCATAGAATACCAGAATGTTTGCATTGGAAGGCACCTTAGAGCTCATCTCATTGCACCTACTGCCATGGGCAGAGACCTCCTACTGCAGTGATGGGACAGCCAAGTTTATCTGGGCAGTCTCAGCACTCGAGGACTGGACACCCCAATTAGCCATCTGGAGACTCTGAAGAGCAGTTTTTTGGGCTTGGGCAGAATTCATATTGGCCCTTTCTCTTTGGGGACTAGCTGGCTGCATTTGAAATTTTCACTCATTTCCTGCAACTTTTGGTTGTCTTTCCACAGAGAGGTGGTGTGCTGAAGAGAAATCAGACAGCCATGAATTCCATTTGGGATGCACCCTGTGTACATTAGCATAAGTTATTAACTGCAGCAAACAGCAAAGCATCTAGACGACAGACAGGGAGGAGAACTGTCAGACTCTTCAATCCATCCTTTGCACCATGGGATTGTGTCAAGAAAGTAGTTAGTCATGTCTGAGAATTGCATAACAGCTGTGTTCTGTTCCAGCACAAAGGGATGGGGTGTTGATTTATAACACCATAGGTTCATTTCTGACCATCCCATTCCTCTTTGGAAGACAAGATGTGTGAGCCAGCCTGCACAGAAGTTGTCTCAGACCTCAGCAGGCCAATCCCACATTGGTACTTTCACCTCCCTCTTGGAATCCACATGAGATGCTTTCACATCCCCCTTGGAATTTAACAAGAAAACTCCCAGCAGGCTGTAGGTTGGGAGGGACACCTGGTACGACTCCACGTAGCCCAATTATAGTCAGTATTTGGCAAAATGATGTTCAAAATTATGCCCACAAAACGTGGATGTGTCATTCAGATGTGCATGTGATGCTTCACAGACCTGTCTTTTTCAAAATCCTGAATTGTGTTGCAGCCAGCAATGCTCCTGCTACAGAGAGTTGCTGAAGGAACTGGAAAACGTTTAGTACAGAAGTACAGGAAGGAGATAGTGAGCTTTTTGTTCTCTGATGGCTTTTCCACCATTGTTTGAAGTAGCAGCATTCATGGATTCTGCTGTGAGCATGAGAGCAGTTTGGACTCTTCTTTCTGCAGACAAATCTCCAGAACTTTGGAATGTCACTGAGCAGTGAGGTAGTAGAGAAAACACCAATAGGGGAATCTGCAATTCAACTGGTGTGGGATACATTTTCAGATTGAGTATAGTGCATCTAATTAGACACCTTCATCTCCCAGTAGCTTAATGGAAATTTTTTACTACTTTGCTGGTAGATTTACCCACGCGTAGAAGGAACATGATCATCTTGTTCTTCCACTGTCAGCTGTGGGGTTTTTTTGGCTGGTGTTTGCTCTGTGACACTAGAGGGCAAACTGTCACTAGGCCTGGCAGAGAACCTCCAGGGAAAGCCCTTTGCAGTCAGTGGTTTTTTATCATGAATTACAGTCATGAATATACTGTCTGCAGGAACAAAGTGCTAATCTCATGTTTTCATTGGTATCTTGGGTTTTTTTCATTCAGTACAGCCTGTCCTGATGATTGTCACCTGTAGCAGTTGTGCTGTTTTGTGCCATGTGAGAATTGCAGTCTTACCTGGCCTTGTCATGGGGCTCAGTCCTGCTCTGCAGACTGACTGCACTCTCCCTGCAGCAAGGAGTATGCACTGTTTGTAGTAAAGCATGTGTACCTGTTCTAGGTGTCTGCAGTGAGAACTGAGGATCTCAAGGTCTGCACGGAGGATTTGCACAAAGTCCTGTCTGAGGTGCAGGAGATGAGAGAGCAGCAGAACAACATGGATGTCAGGCTGGCTAACATGAAGAGGTAGACTCGGCTGTTTGGGGCACTTATGTGTTGAATGTTGCTTATATCTGATGGAGATTGGCTAAATATGGGTTTCATTTGAACTGGAAACAGGTGAAGCTATATTTTTTTCCTAAGAATGCCCATTCCACCCCACACAACATTCTGAACCTGTTTGGTTTTGTAATTCAGTTACAGACTGGAGAGTTAGACTGGGAGTTTGTTGACTGTCTTGAGATTTCACTCTGGTTGCCAGCACCTGTAGTAGTTTTTTAGGGCAATAAAAGTGTTTCGTTTTTTGAATACAATCAGGGTTTGATGCAGCGAGGGACAATTGGTGTTTTGTTTTCTTTCTAATTGGAAGTGGACTTTGCACATCCTCATCTCTGTTCTCTCAGATCCTCTTCTTACAGGCACTGGTAATTCATTCAGGTTATTGGTATGCTAGCAGATATCAACCAGAGTTCAGGAGATACCTTTCTCTCTCTGTTCCTTAAAAAGAAACAAACAATCCCCTTGAACACCACCTTTAGATTATCCCAAGGCTGTCAGTGTTTGGAAACAGGCTGAGTGTAACACAAAGTCCTTATTCAACAGCTTTGAGGCTTTGAAGGAATACCTCAGATCAAGATTATTGGTGGAGCAGCAGAAGATGAGGGTGTCCTTATTAAGTGAGTGTTTGATGCTGCCTGATGGAAAATGGAGTTAAGTTAACCCAGAGTTTATGCTAGAGGATTGGATTAACTGAGGGTTAGTTATCCACAGAGGGAATGTTGCCATTGGTTCTGCAAGGTACTCTAAAAGTTTGAAAGCTGTAAAACTAGAGCATATAAAGTAAACTCTGTTCATCCTCTGTCTTCTGATTTATTCTGCATTGCAGAGAAAATAAGGCCCTGTGGAAAGAAGTGGCAGTTCTAAGGCAGAAGCACAGTCAACAACAGAAGCTGCTGTCTAAGGTACCATTGCAGCATCTTCAGTGCTACCATCCTTATTCCTGCCTCTGTGATACTTCATGGCATTCTTTGCTTATGTAGAATGACAAATGACACAGAGCTGAACAGGCTGTATTAATACAGCATAAAGAAAATGTTCACAGTTCCTGAGTGTCCCAGAAGTAGCACAGTAAAGAACCACGAGCAAAGCACTAAGGAAAAGTCATAGTAGGATGTCAGTGTGTGGAGACAGTGCATGGTAACAGGAGCCCAGAACTTGAGAGATTGCAGGCACATGGAATGGAGTCTGTGAAAGATCTTGGATGTACTTAGACCACTTGAGAAGTAAACTTGGAACCCAGAAACTGTAGGAGCTTGCACGCTGGAAAAAAATTTTCTCTGGTTTATCCCTCAGCTGTTTCTGGTCTGGAATCCTCTAGTGATTTGTGCTGTTATATTGCATTTCAAAATAAAGCCAACTGTGCAAGTGGGCTAATTTTTCTATGCTGTGTTTAACTCTTGCTTTGTTCTTTAAGATACAGTTGCAAATGGGTTTTTAAAATACCTGTTAATTTCTGTCACATAACTGTATCATTTTATAGTAAAATCTGAATTAAGAATTTAATGTTAGGATTGCCATGCTGACCACTTGGTTTTGGTTTTCTTTTGTTTTTCCTTTTTAGATTCTCCAATTTATACTAAGTTTGATGCGAGGAAATTATATTGTTGGGGTCAAAAGAAAAAGGTAATTACTTGATAGGTCCCAGATCAGTGTCAGATGTGAATTACAGGGATAAATCAGTTTTTGTTGTGTGACACATTTTTTTTTTACTTGTATATTCAAACTTGAGAAAGCTGATGGAAGTTCAGTCAAGCACAAAATAAACATTTTCTCCTTATCACTAAAATGGGTGGGAAGAGAATACCCTATACATTTTCAATTCCAAAGGGCACAGTTATCAGAAGTGGTAAATCTCAAAACATGCACATGTGACTGACTTCTTCCAAACCACCTTGTGTGTAGTGCAGGCTGCCTGCAGTACCCTTCCTGACACACGTTCCCAAAAGCCAGGCTTCTCGGGAGGGAAGGAATGGTTACCATCACTGCCTGTGTTTGGCACTGCTGCAGCTCTGCCCTGTGGAGGTCAGGATGTACTAAAGCTGTGCTTTGTCTCAGGTCCCTCACAGATGCTGCGGGTGCCTCACCCTCCAAGTACAGTCGTCAGTATGTCCGCATCCCTGTGGAGAGTGGCCAAGCTGTAAGTGTCCCCAGGGACAGAGGCAGTGGGTTAGACAGGATGGCACACTGATATCAGTCTTTTTTATAGCTGCAAATACCCTAGCCTTGTAATCAAATACTCCCCCTTTTGTACTGGGCACTTCAGAGCAGCACTCTGGCTGTAAAATCACACAAATCAGTGCAATTGGTCACAGATGAAATGTGAACAGGAAAGAGAAGCTGCAGGGAGAATGGGGCTTCAATCTGGAAAAAGAAAAGGTCAGAGCCTGTGGTTTACTCATTCTGTGCTGTATCTGCAGATGGCTTTTTCTGAACATAGTGCAGATGAAGAGGATGGAAATGGTACAGGTCTGATAATCCGAGATATCACTGACACCCTGGAAAATGCCACCAATGGCCTCCTTGCTGTGGCACACACAAGTGGCAGAGCCAGGTATGTGCAAAGTATATGAAGTTTTTATGCCTGGGTTGTTCACCAGGTACTTAGGTTAACGTTGGTGATCCATATGGATTCTGGGAAACAGAATGTTCCTCTGATTATCCATTTGTGCATGGCAGGCCTGTTGTAGGCTCTCCTACAACATATAGGATGTTCATTGTCAGAGCTCATTGTCTCTTCAGGAGTCCCTGGAAGCTGGTTAGGCTGATGTACATTTCAGGTTTAATTTGCTGAGGCTTTTCTGTCTGTTCAACAGATGAACACATACTTGACTTTTCAACTGAACAGGGACCTGAATGCATATATAGGTTTCTAATAATCCAAAATGTATATAGATAGCTAACAAACAAACCAAGATGTATAGTATTATCTTCAGTTTCAATACTGCTCTCACTAAGCATAGCCTAGGCAAGGCATTCTCTGTGTGGGAACAGATTCTAGGGAAAACCCATTTAGTTGTTAATACCCAGAGTGAAATATGGACTGATTTGGAATCTTTTCTTTCCAGAGTCTCTCTCTTATGTTTTCCTCCTGTCTAATTCCCATATACTGTGTTGCTACTTTTTGCCTGGGTAAAAGAGGTGCTTTGCTCTGACACATGGTCTCTGTATAAGCTGTAGTAAGAGATTCTTCATCTGCCTCTTTGCTGCTTTTTCTGAAGATCAGTTTGTTACTTGAATCTTTGACTGGCCTAATCTTATTAAAATTTGGGATACTAAACCTGAAGTGAATAGTAGTGCAGTTGATAAATTCTCCTGTGTGTTGTTTCTGTTTGGGTCACACTTTAGAGAGCCGCAGGCAGCTCTGGATCCTGGCTTATCTCTTTGTCAAGTATCACAGCCAAGTGAATTAAACTGTGCAGAGCCTGTCCCATCAGTTCCTATAAACGATGTCAGCAAATCCGGCGAAATAGGCACGGCTGCTGTGGAGCTCCACACTGCACAGCCAAATGCTCCAGAGGATCCAGTGTCAGTAATTGACTCCATCTTGAATGAGAACAACTCTGGAAACCAAAATGATCCTTTGCTGGACAGGTATTAACTTGTTTCTGGAAAGCGTTACGCTGTTGTCACCTTGTGAGAACCTGTTGGAGTTTTGGAGGGTGTGTTGTTTGGCAGAACGTAGGGAATTAGCTTTTGAATTGTCATTGAAGAAGTGAATTCTCTGCACCTTTGTTTCCAGGGCTTGAAAAAGCCAAGTGTTGGCATCACACATTGAAAAAGGGCAAGTGTTCCTGTTACCTTTATGGTGTGCCTGACTGCTGGTGCATCCATCAGTGTGTCCCATCAGCCCAGTGCTGGCACTGCCAGGTGCTGCCAAGCAGCAGGTGCAGGGCACTGATCTCAGGTGGGCACTGTGGGCACTTTGTTCCTGGGACCTGGATGTGGATTGTCCTGGTGGTCGACTCACTGCTCCTTTCCTTCTCTGCCCCTCATTTGTGTTTCCTGTGTGCCCTGTCAGTTTGCACAGCCCTGGATCAGGGCTGCAGGCTGGGTTCCCACCCCTCTGTGGCGGCAGGAGAGCTGTATGGAGGAAAAAGCTGTAACTCTTGCTCCTACAGCTCTTCTGCTGTGGTCAGCAGCAGGTAGGAGGGTCTGGGGTGGTATCCCAGCCCTCAGATGGTCTGAAGGCCCTGCTGTATCTTTCTTCCTGGGCACTGCAGATGTTGGGCAGTGACTTGGAACTTCCTGATCCTCAGCACTGGAATTCAGTACAGGTTCACCTCATGGCATAGCAAGACATGCAGTGTGCCTGCAGCTGCCTTTTCAGGTTCTTCACTGTCCCTCAGGTCCTGCCCACTGTCCCTGGAAACATGTCCAGTTTGGCAACAAGCCAGTGGTTCAAAGCAGGTAGAGTTCCTTCAGGTCCAGATTATTTCCAGCCCCTTGCTTATCATTTATTGTCCCAGGGGAAAGCCATGAGACCTTTGTTTAAACAGATACTGGTGTACAGGCTGTGATCTGAGAACATTCACCAGGTACTAAAATGAGGGAGGATGTAGCTATGGAAGGAGGAACTGCTTTTTGACCTGATAGCTGTAGTTGTGTTTGCTGTTCAGGTAGCTGAAAGAGATGGAGTGAAAGGTGATGAAAGAATGTGGTTTCATCCATCTGGCTATTCTGGATTGCAGGCAACCTGCCTTGTGGGGCAAGAGAATGCCCTGCCTACCAGCTGTGCCTTACAGTGCAATGTAATTCTGTCCTTTTAGAGAAGAAATTCAGGATTTTCTGAACTGCATCGATGCCAGCCTTGAAGAGCTCCAGGCAATGCTGTCAGGGAAGCAGTACAACTTCGGGGCCGAAGCGTTCAGCGACGTGAGTGTCTTCTCACCATACCTGCTTTCTGAGAAACACTGTTCAGGTTGCACCATGAAATGTTATGAGTTTATTCCATGTTGTAATGGGTAAGAGAGGGGAACATCTTGCAAAGCAAATAGGTACAAATAGAATGATTTGTATGTATTCACAGTATACAAGGTAATACTGGGAGCCTTTCCCAGGTCATACAGGATTTCTGTTCTACAGATCTGAAGGGGGAAAAAAAAGGGAAAAAAATGGCCTCACTTCTCAAGCCTAAACACATACCATCACATCCTGACTGTGTTTGATTCAGCTGGATGATAAAGAGTGAAACTTAGATGTATTCCTGGAATCACTGGGAAACAGGGTGGCCTTTGCTCCTCCTGTGACCTCGGTTTACTGCCACAGGTTAAAGCTCCCAGCTGAAGGCCCATGGAGGAGCCACTATCCCCATGTTTCAGTGGAAGGAGCAGCACACTGGGTCCTGCAATCCTTTCAGGAGCTCTCTGCAGTTTTATTTCAATAACTTCATTAGTTGACATACTGTCTGGTTTTATTTTCAGACATTTAATCCCGAGCTGCCAGCCCTGGATATGAGCTTGATGGAAACTCCCCCTGGTATGGAAAATGTAAGAGTTAGATTTACTTCTGTGGTGGGGAGGGAGAATGTGATGGCTGGGAGTTGAATCTTCTTTGATGCAACTCAAGGGTGGGAACAGGGTTGATGGCACAGGGTGACACTGCTGGTTCATCTCATCCAGCTGACTCCAGGTCACTGAATCCAACAATTTTCAGTGTTGGCATGTTGGAATTTAAGAGGGATCTCAAGATAATTTCCAGTCCTACATTCCTAGTGCAGTCATACACTTGGAATGCCTGTCTGAAGACTGAAGGAAAAGTACTAAATGAAAATTGTAATGCAATACACTGTAGTTGTTCTGAACATGGCTCTATGGGACTTCCTCAGAAGATATACACAAGTCCAGCACAAACTTACTTCTCTTGGCCCAATTCCTAAAATTGATTCATACTATTAAAAAATATACACTTGCAAGTGTAATTTTTGTTCTAGTCCTGAAATAATATTTAAACTGGGATTTCCCAGTCAGAAGAGCTTAGACTACAACTGATGTAAAATGCAGCTGTGTTTAAGCAGTGCCTGCAAAATTTAATTACACGATGGAATCATGTTTTAACTGTTACCCCAAGAAGACTGATTATAATAAAGCTTCTGGTTTGGATGGTAAAACAGATATTTGCTTGTTTTGTTTAGTAAGTTAATTTTGTCTATTTCACTGTGCCTCCTGAGAGCTCCTGTGTGCAGGCCTTATTGTGCAATAACAGGCTTATTGCTCATTTGCTCCATCTCTCTCCCCTCCTCCTTTCACATCTAATTCTGTTAACCAGTCAGTAAAGACCTCCATTTTGTTGTTGTTAAACATTCTGTCTTGACTCTGTCTGCTTTGTTTCAGATGGCAAACTTGGCAGAGAGCACTGAGGGTCTGGGAGCAAGTGAGAGGGAAACAGCAGGAAGCAAAGGTGGGCAGGAAGGAACACTGAGCACTGTGGCAGCTCCACACTCTTTGAAAACAGTATATTGAAATGGAATTGTTGTAGCCTGTAATATCTCCTCTTTGGTCTGGGCTCAAGCTTTTTGTGAAGATTGTGATGTTTCACCAATCTTGAAGCTGTGCCTCAGTCTTAAAAGGCCCATCCTGTGCCCTGTGGTTTTTCACACAGAAAACATGGGTCACATCCTGTGTCCTTTTTCACATGGAAACCTGACACAAGTGCCACAGTGGGGAGCAGAACTGTGAATGCCCTTGTGGCAGTGTCTCCTACACAGCTGTGATCCCCCCAAGGCAGTGCTGCTCAGGTCACCACTGCAGTGCTGCCATTGCATGCTGTGGGAGTCAGGGGCTCAGAGTGGGCTTCAGCTGCTGGTGTTTCCAGGCACACAGGGGCTTTGGCTTCACCCTGACAGCCGTGGGTGGAGGGTTTGTCCCAGCCCAGCCTGGGCTTTCCTGTAGTGCACCAAGTTTGAAGCAACCTCCCCAGGTTTCCTTGCCTTGAGTGAGAGCTTTCAGTTGGGGAAACGGTTTGAACTGTTTGTTTTTCCCTCAGATATGCAGCTGATCCAGTACAGGGCCAACCCTCTGCTTTCCTTATTTGAAGAGCTGCCTTCAGGTGAAGCTGCAGGGAAGGTGGATGATCCGAAAGACTTTCTGCTGCCTCCCCTGGAGGAGAAACCTGCTCTCCAGCCTCCATCAGCCAGTGGAACCGTTGTGCCCCTTGCAGCTCCAGCAAGCCAGGCCGAGCCTCTGGACACTCTGGGAATGGGGGATCCACCTCTCCTCCCAGAAGATGGGAATGGAGAGTATAAACTGTTTCCACTCCTGCTTCTCAGTCCTGTTGCTAACTTCATAGATGAGGCCTCTGAGATAGAAATTTCTTGAACTCATAGAACATCTGTAACCGGCTTAGTGCTATGGAATAACCACCAAAGGAGTGGAGCAGCAAAAAGTGTGAGCTTGGTCCTCACCTGCTTCCTGGGGACCCTGTTCTGCGCAGACAAATGGAAGTTCTCTTGCTGCAAGCAGGGAGCACATCTGGGAGAACTGAACACAAGCTCAACAACAACAAGAGCTAGTGGAGTGAAGGAACCAGACAGAGGGGAAGAACAGCAATCCTGTAAACATACCACAGTGTATTCCATAACTTTTTATCCAATATTCTTATTGCAAGAGGAAATCTGTTTGTATCCTGTTTGTAAAGTTTGGCTGGTTTTTTTTGTTGGGGGGTGGTGTTTGTTTTTATTAGCTGGATAGTAATGTGGTGTGTAACATTTTAAACCTGGGTTTTACTCTTTGGAGAGCCTGCTTCAATAGGTGGCTTGCCTACTGTTTGGAATTAAGTTGGTTTTAAATTTTGTTTTTAATTTGAGATTTCTTTTTTGATAGTTACTGGCTACAATTGTTTGCATCTGCTTAGATCACTTTCGTACTCCTAGATTTGCTCCTAGGTATAGGGAACATTTTTCCTATGGAAAATGACATTTAACTGTGGAGTATTATTTTTTAACATGCTAGCACACATCCATTGCCCCGGATTGTAGGAGTTGTGGTAGGAAGTGCTTGCCCCCTGTGTAGCGCTGATTTCTCATGCACATTGCATGGCAGTTCCGGGGTAACCTGCCCCCCGTTCACAGGTCGTGTGTCTTTGGAGATGGCCAGGAGGACTGATTCATGTTTAGCAAAGGCCAGCAGCTGTCCCTAAATGAGAAGGGGAGCCCTGGGGTGCCTTGCACTGACACAGGGTGTCACATTAAGGTATCTCTGTGCTGGTAGCAGCTATTGTTCCCTGCCCCTGTATGGACATCAGGTTTCACGTGGCAGTTTCTGCCCGTGGAATCTTAAAGCCAAATTAACCAGATGCATCTGAGTCTTTTGACAATGAATTACATAAATTAGTGTCTGCTTCATCAAAAAAGCTTTCCCCAAAATTTCTTTTGGCACTGTTTCCCAAGTTCTCTGAGCAGCTGTACTGTGGAGCCCAGCCCCGGTGTCAGTGGAGCAGCAAGTTGTGTGCTAGTACCAGGCATGTCATAGCTTCAGCAGCCCACACAGACCTGCTATGTGCTGAAGTGACAGTGGACTGCTGGGGCTGCAAGAGGCCTGGATGCAGGTAGAAACCCCCTTGGATAATATCACCTGATATTTCCTACCAGCACAATTACTTTCATTTTTCTCCAGTTTTAGGAATTCAGGCTACCTGCAGGCTTTGTTCCCTCTAATGTTCCTGAACTAATAAGTGCTGAGCTCTTTTATATTCAAGAATCCAAGGCAGATATTTTGAAGCCTGCTAGATAATGCATGTTACCTGTGCTGGCCCAACTTTGTTGGATTTGTGCTTTGCTGTCAAATCTCTGAGTTGCAGAGGAAGGTCCTGCTCCTGAGTGTGTAACACCTTCAGTGTCATTTTATTTCCGTGCTTCTGTACCTCTTCTTACCTTGTGACCCTTCTCGTTTCCATCTTTTGAATTGCCTTTTGTCAAGTTTGTCTTATCCAAGCCTTCACAGTCTTTCTTTCACTGACTTCTTGAGGCCAAGGGCTGAATAGTCTCAAGTTTTCATGAGCTGAAGAGAGAGGAAGAGGTGAGCATGTTGCATCTGTCCCAGGCCAGGTTGGGTTTGTTAATTCCTTCCCAAAGGCGACAGTTTTGCCAGAAGTGAATCAGTGAAAACCAGACTTTCCTGGTGTGCTGTTTGACAGCACCATGCAGGCAACATAGTTCTTTGGGAGGTTGATCTGCACCTCTGACTCCCAACACTGGCTTGACTGTAATTTCTGTTATGGATTAGTGTCATGTTCCTCTGTCACAGAGTCCTCTCCCCTCAGCACAGCTCACAGTCAGATATTGGGTCTGAATGCATCATGAGTTTTTAATACACTTTCTCTCTAAAGAAGTTAAGAAACCAAGACTTATGAAAATTGCAAAAAAGAAAAAAAGTTTGTGCATCTGTATGTCTGGTTTATGTACAGGTCTGGGAAAAGTATTTGTGCAACTTCCCTAAGAAAGATTGCAATGGAAAGGGGAAGACTGAATAGCAAGAAAAAAACACATGCTGAAGTAATTAAACTCAAGAATTGCAAAAAGATTACTGTGTTTCTTGTACATTCTTTGTGTGTGTTCCTGTCTGTGCCAATGTTTCCCAAAGCTGTTTACTGATTTTTCCAGAATTAAGAGCTTTCATGTTCCTGGGGTGTGGTCTCATGATGCAGCTGCTGCTGGTTCAGGAATAACTAGGATGATGAGGAAAGCCTAGTTCCTGTTTCCAGAGCACAGAAGGGCACCTGGGACTGCTTCTTTAAAAGGGATGATGTCAAAGCTCAAAATACCATGTGCTGAAAAATACAGCAGATGTAGCACACCCATGCACATGTTCTCCATAGACTCCAGCAGGAAAGGCCCTCAGCTCTGTGGAGTATGGATTGAAATAGTTACTGGAGATAACAGAAGGAAACAGGGAACAACAGCCCAGATCATCTGTAGCACCAGGCAGAGCCTGGATCCAGACATGGCACCCTGTGCAGACCCTGCCCATGGTAACTGGCACCGTGGGCATTACAGTTTTTGTGGGATTGTCCTGGAACTAGGAACTGTTCATCATTTCCACTGCCCAGAAAAAGGATCTTTATACACAACACACTGCTCTGCTTCAGGATAAGGACAAGGACACACCAGGGGGTTGGCACCTGGAGCTCTGGACAGACTCCTCTGCTGTGACAAGGTGGCTGAATCTGTCTGCAGCCCAGCCTGTGCCCGAGGGCCCGTGGCCAGGCAGTGGGTCACCAT
>VZRX01009701.1:0-32174 GCA_013398075.1 Notiomystis cincta | reverse complement strand
TATATATATGATTTTTTAATTCTTCTATTCTGACTGTTGATTTTCCCCTCACTCACAAATTCTCTGGTTGGTGTCTTCTTGTCTTCTTCCATATCCATGTTTGGACAGAGTGTGTCATCATCGTGCACTGATGCAATTAAGTGTGATCAGGAAGACAAATATTACTTGCTTCAGTCTGTAGATCACCAGTTGTGAACAATTGCTTGGATCCTTCTAATATGATATTTTTCATATTCATCCCGGATACAATGGAATGAACTTTGATTTTCCTGTAATCATATGTAAATCATACTCCTCTGTACCTATGTATATACATATGGTTTTCCTTTGACTGTTTGGTATATAAAAAAGATTACTAGAGGAGTTAATCTTTGAGATATTATTTATTCATGTGAGACATTATTAATATGCATGGACAAAAATTAAAGCTGTCCAAACAAATTGGATTATATTGAAAGATAAAATTTTGTTAAATGTGGAATACATTATTAAAACTCTGTCTTTTGCCCAATGGACAGATCAAAGTGGCAATTCCTTCTGAGAATTTCCTTACACTAGGTGTTACCTCTTGGGATATTGCAACTCCAGTTTAAAATGTGAGCTGGTGGAAGGCTTGATAGGAAACACAAACCATGGGGTAGATGTGGCAAATAGTATCGGCAACACTGAATTTCATTCAAATTTGCTCTTTCCATATGGGCTGGCATCAAAGATGTGAAAGACTGTGCTCTGTGTGACTATAAAGGCTGCCTTTGCTTTGGAAAGACTCTCTTAGTAATGCCTCTCTATTAGTAAATACTTCTCTTTGCATGACTAAGGGGGTAAGCACCCCTCCAAGTATTTAAATTTGGAGAAAGGAGAGTTTTGAAGGCAGTAGCTCTAATATTAGGGTTGTAGAGTTTTATGGCTCTCTCTTACAAAATTTGGAGGTATAGGCTGAGCAATTGAAAAATAATACCTGCAGTGTATGTAAGGGAGGGTGACAGCGTCCAATTGTAAATCCTTCTGATATGCATTCAAGAGCAGCACCGATGATCTACAGTTTTCAGATATTGTGGAGGAATCAAGTGAAGGAAACCCAAAGATGCACACCTTTAACAGATATTTTCCCAGTAATTCTTATTAGCTGTGGTTTTAAATAAAGAATTGAATTAAGAGTTGCTCCAGGATAAGATTTCTAATTCTTAATAAATTGAGATTTCTTTTTCAAGATGGAAAACACCTCCATTATGTCCTCATGCCCATTATGCTCTGCTCATGAAGTAAATAATGTGAGGAAGATAATAAGAAAGGCAGGAAAAATGCCTTAAAGGTCTTATAGCAAATTTTATTCCAGTGTTGCATTTTCTTGCAGCATTTTTTTGCCAGATAAGTGATCAGGTTGCTTTTCAGTTTGCTTGCTTTGTTTTTTTTAATGTTTAATCTTAGTGAATTAGCACATGAGGGTTAAACTATTATGTTTTTCTGCCTCTCCTCTAGCAACATTGTAGCAGTAGTAAAAATCATAATGAAGCTTAGAGGGATCTTAAGACTACATAGAACTAAAGCTCTTCCTGCATGTGTGGGTAAAATCAGTAGAATCATTGCAATAAAATATATGTCTAATTTTACTTTGCAATTTCATACTTTGCAGTTTTGTTCATACTCTCCAAAAATTTAATATAAATTCTATTTTGTAATACTCATTTAATTCTAATGATTTTTTTTTTTCTTCTTCTTCTTTAGGGTGTACCTCAGTTACCGTGTGCCAAAGCATTGTATAACTATGAGGGAAAAGAACCTGGAGATCTTAAATTCAGTAAAGGAGACATCATCATTTTACGTCGACAGGTGGATGAAAATTGGTATCATGGAGAAGTCAATGGCATCCATGGCTTTTTTCCTACCAATTTTGTTCAGATTATTAAACCTTTACCTCAACCTCCGCCTCAGTGCATAGCACTTTATGATTTTGAAGTAAAAGACAAGGAAGCAGATAAAGACTGTTTACCATTTGCAAAGGTAAAAAGAACTACTATTTTCTTTATATAATTTCATTCTCTTGGATTAGAAATAATACAACTGTTTTGTAGTCTTATCTGCATATCTTATTGGAGCTGCGAACATACGAAAAGGGCAAGTAATGCTGCAAGTATTTCTCATATATTGACTAGTTTTGCCTTCTCTTTCTAAATTACATATAATTTCTCTGAGATTTTATTTCTGAGAATGCAGTTTTTCATAATTGCAGTAGTGATGTTCTTAATTTATGAGAAATAACCTATGTTGTAAATTGAAAACATTCTGTCTTCTAAAGAAACACTCAAATTGTAGATATGAAAGAAATCCTATCACTAGCAATGTTCTTAAGTACTTAAGTAGAAAAACAACATCTAGGGAAGGTTAGGTAATGAGTCAGCTGAGAAGGAAAATGGTTGTGGTTCTGTTGATTAATGCCAAGGAATTAAAAGGGGATGATGAGTAACATAGACTGAACATGACAGGAAAATTGGCAGTAAGGACGAAATCAGATCACTGAGATGTAGACAGTTAGTTGAACTCTGACAAAAGAGGGAAAGGAGCAGCTTGACCTGACTTCAACCCCAAAAGCGGCATGTTCCTCTTACAGAGTGCCTTCTCTGCGGTTCTTGTCCATGTCCTGCCTTCTCTGATTACTCCTGTGTTATGGAGGAAAATTAAATGAGAAGTTAAATTAGAGCTGGGAGACATAATCACTGCATGTTCACACAGGATGATGTTCTGACTGTAATTCGCCGTGTGGATGAAAACTGGGCTGAAGGAATGCTGGCTGACAAGATAGGAATATTTCCAATTTCATATGTGGAGGTGAGTAAAGTTTGGTCCTCAGTAAGGCTGTGCCAACTGTGTATTTAATTTCCTGAAAGGAAAAATAATCAGTAGTGGTGATGATTCTAAAATAAGCTGAGATATAAATAATCTTAGACCTAAAATACTCTTTGGGAAAGGTAATGGCCTCAGCAGTTGAACCAGTGATTTTCACTTAGCTATTTGATGCCTATTTTTATTGAATGGAATTGAAATTAATGTAATTGGAGGCAGTCACTATATTTTCTTGTTAATACTGGAGTCATGCAGTCAATTCAAACCACACTTAGCCACAAAATGAAAGCAGTCAGCAAGGCAGAGAAATAGTTAGCTTTGCACTGTCCCTAATAACCACATCTCAAAACTAAATTAGCACAACTAGGAAGTCAAAGAATACAGGTTGTTGTTAAAGGGTAAAGGATTGGCTTTTTCATGAACAGAGCCATATATAAAATCTTCTGTATCTTCCTGCATTTCTTGTATGTGTTACAACAGTTAGAAGTAGCAGTTGAGAAAATTTCCCCAACCTTTTAAGTTTTAAGAGTTGAAAGCTGTATCTTTTATATAGAAATACATCAGTGATTAGGAACAGTGTGTACAGCTACAACAATGATTATTCACATTTGCATTACAGAAAGATACAAGGGTTTGGAATAGTGTTTGTCTTTTTCTGATAGGTATGCTGTGGATACTTGGTAAGATACACTTCCCTGCACTGACAGTATTTTATTTAAATAAATGAGGCAGAATGATGAAAGGAAAAAGTATTTTCACATTATCTCTGGGATGAGAAATATGTACTTCAGGTCACAGAAGAATGTGTGACCAAACTAAGAATCAAGTCAGGTTTTATAAATTCAATTTCTGAATCCTGTGGTGAGATGGGAACGTCAAAAAATATTACTGCTTTCAACCAAAATAGAATTTATTATTTTTGAAAGGGAAAATACATATATTTATTTTTATAGCTTTATGTGAGGATCTGTATACCTGGGCATAGAAAATTTACATGACTGTAAAAACAAGAAGACCAAAATGTTTCAACTTGCTTAGCACGATTTTGGCTTCAGTTTAAGAAGTTCTTAAAAGCCATTTTAACAATTGCTTGCCCTTGGGTATTATTTCCCAGCTTTTTGCAATTAACTGCCCCTTCAATTCAGCCAGTAAAGCTTTTTGTAGTGTTTTTTCAAACTAAATTATTTAACTTAGCCTTGTTAGAAAAAGCCCTTTCCTAGGGCTGCCACTTGAGCTACTTAGCTAACAACTACATTCCTATCTCTACAGAAGTTGCAAAAAGGAGATATGGCCTTGAAAAATATTATGTTAGAATGAAAATCACAAAATGTATTTCTGTTAATGTTTCCAGACTGATTCCATCAGCTAAGAAAACGTATTTCCAATTAATCCTTTTAGAACAGGCAGCAACACTTAAGTAGGTACACATTCTCAAATCCCCAGTAAAGTGGAATGGAAAGTCTAGAACAATAAATTATACCCAAAGAGTTACTTCAAATCAGATAGATGGGTTTTTTCAGTATACACTAAACTGAAATGCCCACTGTGGTGGAGGGCAGTGAGATGTACAGTGAACTCTGGGCTTGAATTTTGAAATGCCGGCCTTCTGAGAGTATATAACTACTGTTCTGGAAAATATATGGGCAACTGAAAGAAACAAGTATAGCAAACCATTCTTACCTATTTTATGAAAGACAATGAAGATGAGAAGTAATTAACATTTTGGAAAGATTTTTATATGGTAGTTTTAATTGCATTTCCCAATCTTGTAATTGTTGCCTATTTTTAGGCAATTATGTTATAATGACAGACATACCTTTCACCTTGTGTATGTTCACCTTTTGTTTAAAAATGTGAATAGTAGCTCCATTTAGTAGAGATTTTCTGAAGCCATTAGCTATAAAATGGGTGTAGTCTGTGATGTTTATTCTGTAGTATAGTTGTAATAATTGTGATATTTCTTGTACAATGAGGATAAAGTTTTAGATAATATTGAAGTCCATTAAAATCTCTGATTGTATTTGAGGACAAATTTTGCCTTTTTATGATTCAATGTTCACTACTCTAATCTTTTCTTTTCTAACTTTCAGTTATTAAATTTTAGGTAATTATAAAAGTAGACTGAACACATTTTGAGAGAAATTTTAATAGTGATTCTGTTAAATCAGTTTGTTACCTGACTCACAACATTCTTTATCTGTACACACATAGCATTGTGAAAAAAATACTTCTATCTGCAAATGAAAAATAAATAATGCAAACATTGATAAAAGTTGAATTCTACTTTGTAAGAAGTGGTAAATCCAAACTAACCCTCAAGTTTTACTAGAGTAAGACCTGATTAATAAATCTGAATTGCTAGACTTTTGACTGTAGTATTTTCAAGGTACTTGCATTAAAACCTGACCAGCCATCTTGTGTAGTAATGACATAAAATGCAGTGAGTTTAGAACATGTATGATTAAGTTCATAACACTTATCACTATCTCTGTCCCAAAAAGAAAGATAATTCATAACTAAACAGATATTATTAGAATTTTTCTACATAGATTGCAGTTCTGGGTACAATGTACATTTCTTAGACCTCAAAATGGATGTTTTTATCTAATTTAGCACTTCATAAGCAAATATAAATGCCCAGGGAAAATCAGGGAAAAGGAATCACTCTTCAGTCAAATTGTCAGTAGAAAATAATGTCAACTTTTGTTTGCCTTTGTGTGAGTGAAGAACACCTGAATTAATTTATAAAATAAGTACAGCAAAGCACAACTGTAGGAGACCTTGCAGTAGGGGTGATTCCTGCAGATGTCTGTAGGCAGTGTGCTGACCTCAGCCCTGCTGCAGCACCGAGACGTGGCTCAGCCAGCCGCCTTTGGAAAGCTCTTCGGTTTCCTGGAGTTTGGTGGGAAAGGGAATTGGATTTCAGGCCTCCTGTTACAGTAAAGATTTTGTTGAATGGGGAAAGAAAAAGTGAATGTCAAGGTTGAAGTAAAGAAGCTTCATTGAAAATATGTCTGTCAAGGAAAACAACTGATGGAGGAAATGCGAGCCTGGATACATTGGTATTTGTTGCAGAAAGAAATGCTGGATTGAACCACTTCATAGCACGATTTGGATGCATTCCCTTGGTGACCTTGAATGTCTGCTAGCCATTTCATTGGAGAATGACTGCAGGTTCTTAATTTGTCTTCTCAAAGAAGAAGTGAACTGCACTCTGCAAAATATTCTGCAACTGTTGCTGTCCTCAGGTTATTTCAAAGAGGAGGCCAGTAATCAGTTCTCTTCCATTCTCATGGATTCTCAAATCTCAAAGATTCATGCAACTTTGCTTGCTTCTCTGCATAAGAAAGCACAATATGCTGCTTATATTTGAATCAGTCTTGAATTCATCCCATGGGCAAGCCTTAACTTTTCCCTAAGAGGTTGTTCACTGTACAGAGTAATCTGATTCTGCAGGCATTGATAGCTTCTGGAGGTAAACAAATATAATTAGGTGTAACAGGTGCCTTGGGGTGCTGTTAGTGAAGTGGCTTTTGGTTTTGCTTTTCATTCCTGTGTGATCCTTTAGCTTCTCTGATTAGGTGGTTCTTTGCAATTAGGAAGTAGATTACATAAGAATAAAACCAGTTGCAGCCATTGTATCAGACAGTGTGGAATACTGAACACTGAAATGTGAAGAATGTCAATCTGAGTTGAAAAAAAAAAAAAGCAAAACAGATAAAATTATTAGCCTTTGAAAAGGCTGCACATTTGCTGTGATGATAAATAAGACCCTGACAAGCTGAACGGCAGAGTAGGCTTTTTTTGGTCTTATTTTCTAATTGTTTTGTATCCTTCAACCTCATATCAGTGTTTTGTAATGAAATAATATTTTCACTGATCTGTTTAAAGTATGTTTGCTCTAAATTTAAAATTCAATAATAATCTAAATAAGGGACTTCATTGGAGAAAACAGGTTGTTTATATCTTCTGCTATACACAAGTAATACAACATTATTTTGATCTATATGATCCATCCTGAGTACTATCAGGAAGAAAAATCTACCATCCACCTTTCTCATAGGATTGTTTACTGCTGTGACATTGTCTTCTCCTGTCCTTCCTTCATAAAAGAAAGACAGAGAGGGACTTTTTAAAAGAATATGTAGTGACAGGACAAGGGGGAACAGACTCAAACTGGAAGAAGATAGATTATGATTAGATATTAGGAAGAAATTATTTACTGTGAGGGTGATGAGGAACAAGAACAGGGTGTCCAGGGAGATTGTGGATACTTCATCCCTGGAAGTGTTCAAGGCCAGGTTGGATGGGGCTCTGAGCAATCTGGTTTAGTGGAAGGTGTTCCTGCTCATGACAGAGGGGTTGGAACTTGATGATCTTGAAGGTCCTTTCCAACCCAAACGATTCCATGATTCTGTGATTCCACTTCACTTTCATTCTAAAAGACCAACAATAGGAACATTTAGGAAAAAATTCTATATTCTAGTAATTCTATATAAACTTCATATCCTGTTTGAAATCCCCCATGATGCCCCTCCTCCACTGCAGTATGTTCCATGTAGTTCTTCCTCTTCTGTAGAAGGTTTTGGGAAAATGGTAAAATAAATAGAAGAACTAATATGCTGAAGAATAGAAATAGTAATTCTACAGTCACTAATTTAATTCTTTCATTCTGATGTTCTTCAGAAATTTTTTCTTTCTTTATAATCAACTTCACTTTTCGTAACTGTATTCAAATTTAGTGGTACATGTTCAGAAAACTGGTGCTGGTGTTACTTCAGCTCATGATTAAATGAGAGTTCTGACATTATTATTTCTAATTGCTCTAAGATTTTCTGAAATAAAGGGGTTTTGAAAAATGTAGAGGGGTTTGTTGGTTTCCTCTCCTCCTCCCCATTATATAGGTTACATTTCATTGTAAGAACAAATGTGTGGGATTCCTCATTTCTTCATTGGAAAGGAAGGATTTGTTTGCATTTAATGTAGTATTGTTGTTAAAAATTAGCAGATAGAAAATCTCATTGTGAACAAAAATTCTATAACTAAGCTTAAAAAAAGAGAGAAAATGGCACATAGATGGTGCCTCTACATTAGAAAATTCAGAAGCTGAGAAGGTATTTCCACAGAATTGCCTGTATATATATATATATATATATATATATATAATTTCTTTTCTCCTTATGCCATCTTATGCCTGTATAGGTGCCTGTTTGGCAGGCAGTGTACTGATACAGCTGGATATTTAGTCTGTCCTACTATGTTCTCAAACCTGCATTTAGGAAGCCTGTGTTTTCACTGCTGGTAGTGTTAAAGATGTGCACAAGTACCAAGGGATACTAAGAAGAATATCTTCAAAAGCCCATGTGCAAATGTGTGTGATTATGTTACATAATCAAAATAAAACAACAAAAAAAAGGCTGTAAATGACATAAACATCCAAGAAGTTTTGTAACACAGATTTTTCTGTTATAAGGTCAAAGGGGACCGCTATGCTTTAGTCTGACTTCTAGATGGCACAGGCAGTGGTTGTTGCTGAATTAATCCATGTCTGGACTACGGCATTATGTCCTTTGTTGACTGCAATTTTACCTCTGGTGGGTAGTCCAGACCAGCCCAACAGTAAGTGTGTTGAGTTTGTAGTGAATGATTTGTCACTCTCTACTGACTAATTTGTAGAGTAGGTTGGTATGCCACAGTTTTAAGTTGCGTGGTTTAAATTATCTCATGAATAAAAGGAAAAGAGGTGTTTCGTTACATTCAGGTGACTTTTATAAATAAAAAAATGCTAATGTGTTATGATTTTTTGTAGTTTAACACAGCAGCCAAACAGCTGATAGAATTGGACAAGCCCTCAGGTTCTGCTGTTGATTCTGGAGAAGGTACCTCTGGGGCAGCCCACAACAACTCAACCCAAAAGCACACCGATACTAAGAAAAACACCAAAAAACGACACTCTTTTACCTCCCTCACCATGTCCAACAAGGCTTCACAGTCTTCTCAGAATCGCCACTCCATGGAAATCAGTCCTCCTGTCCTCATCAGCTCCAGCAACCCAACGGCAGCAGCCCGCATAAGTGAGCTGACAGGGCTGTCCTGTAGTGCCCCTTCTCAGGTAATCCACATGCAGTCAGCTGTAACTATAAAGGCTTCTGATCTTGTCAGATTACTTATTTCAGATTATTGATTATGTCTAATTAATATTAAATATACACTTTCATAAAACTTATCTTCCAATGTGAGAACATTTAAGGAAAATATTTTCTAATGCTTCTTATATAGTGATAGCAAATAGTTTTGGTTTCGGTAGGCTGGGTTTTTTTGCAGTTGTTACTTTATAAAGTGCCACAAAGATTTTTATTCAACTGTGGAAACTAGAAACTGTAGTGATACAATTTCTTGATGAAAAAAAAAAAAAAATTAAATGTAATAATGAATATTAATAAAGTGCATGCTATAAAAGTAAAATATTCAACTTGAAGATTACATGCATTCCAGAAATGTAGCATATTATTCTGGTTGTGGTAAGTAGAAATAATTTCTCTGGCTTTATTTATTTATTTAGTAGTTTGTGAAAAATTGGCTGACATAGTAATTACACTTCGGGAAAAGAGAGAGCAATGGAGCCCAAGAGGTATTGGTGATGTTTTACATAAGCTAGTAAACATGTTTTATTTGCACGTCTTTGGGATCTGACAGCCTTTTATGGACCAAAAAAAAGAAAACTGACATTGGCTGGTTCAATGTATCTCCAAAGACTGAGAAATGTTGGTGTGGGGAAAAAAAAGTGAGCAGTGTGATCCAACACACTGTGAGTATCTAAGTAAAAATTAGCTCTTTTTTAAGGTTACAAGTAGTAGAGTACTGGTGAATCTGACCGTGAAGTTTACAGCTTTGTCAAATGCAGCTCTTATTAAACTACACAGAGCTGACCCTGCTGGGATTTTTCTCTCTGCCAGGTTCATATTGGTACTACGGGGCTGATCGTGACTCCACCCCCCAGCAGCCCGGTCACCACAGGGCCATCCTTCACCTTCCCCTCAGAAGTTACTTACCAAGCTGCTCTTGGTGTAAGTACTGCTTAAGAAAACTCAGCCTTCCCATCTTTCTTTGGTCTTGTACAGGAATTTTTTTCTCTCAAGTTCCAATATACTGATTTGAAAGGATGGGTTTATGGGAATTGTGTCTGTGATAGACAATGGTATGAATTTAACTGTAGAAAAAGCCCTATTGCTACAAAGTTTGCGTCTTGTTGTGCATATCCTTTTCTCCAGCTTTCCTTTGTAATTTCTCTGTAGTAAACACAAGAAGCACACTTCCTTCCAGAATAGTCTTTCTTTTAAGCATGAGTAGAAGAAAGATTATGCTGGGGGGAAAGTTTGGGGAAGCAAGCAGGTTCTTACAAAAAACATCAACTTGGGACCACAGCTGCCAGGTATTTCTGTCTTATTTAACTCAAGATTTTCAAGATTATCTAAAATAAGCTTCAAAAGTCTGCTGTCTCCTCAGTAAATAAGGTGATTTCAGTTGCGTGTACACCTGTGGCAGATGAAGAACGGGTCTAGCGTGTTTAAGTTAGGTTCTTTGAGATCAAGAGGAAAACATGTAGCAAATGGCCATCTTTTAAAGGAAGAAATGCATTGCAATTCTGTTTCCTTTGAGCAAATAAAATTACATTTTCTTCAAAAAGTTCAGATTTCTTTCCAAAACCTATTGGAATTCTTTTAATTTCCTATGCTAGTGTTAGAAAAGATCTGAAATGTCATGTGTCATACTGTACTCATCAGAGCCTTACCTTAACTGCAATAAAGATTGTGGTTTTCAGAGATCTTTAAGGGAACTTAATGAGACTTTATTTAAATCATAGGAGTTCTTGAAATTAAGTTCTTTCAAGGCTAAAATTGTGCCCTTAATTTTTAAGGGATGGGGCACAGTTGAATAATAGATCTTCACTTACTTTAAAAAACCAAACAAAAAACCCTGACACTTGATCTGATTTAGGTGCCTATTCTTGCAATCTTTAAACCAAGTAAATCATGATGAATAGCCTTGCTGCTAAATAGGTCTAGTTTTGTTTTCAGCTTTTGGCACTTGAACCGTTTTACACATTTATCTGCAAAACCAAAGGCAGAATTGTCTGTCTTCTGGTATCAACGTTCTGGTGTTTACGAAAATGGTTAGGTGTGGCTTGGTTGCATATTGACAGCTTTCTTCAGAACTCTTAAGTTACAGTTTTCAGACCATTAAATTATGATGCTGTTGTTTTGTGAATTATCTCCAGTACTTCCTTTTGGCATGGCACACACATGGTGACACATGCCAGAAGTGGGTACAATACTGCACAGTCTTTTTCTGTGAAGAAAATACTGATAGTATAACCCTTTAACCTTTTGAGCCTGATTCTTGTATCTTGAAAATCTGCCTGAATGTAGCACAAAGTTTATGTTCAGCTAAATATCCACCCTGATGCCACAAATTTTCATTATTTTTTGTGACGTAGTAATTGCTCTCATCCAGGTAAATGTATTTCACATTCTTTGCTCTTCAGACAGATGATTTTATTATTGATAGTTACATGGACCACGTGCTTTTGCCCTGCCTCACTGAGTAAGGCAGATAGACCTGTAGCAGTGCTTTGTCTTATTGTGGCTAACAATCTGTGGATTATCTGTGTAATCCTACTGTTAAATGTATGCTAATCTGGAAACAGTTAATAATCTCATTATATTTAGATTCGTATTTTAATGTCAGGGAGCAGATGAGGCTAGAAGGGCCTTTTGAGGTTGTCTAGTCTAAGCCTCATGCTCAAGCTAGGCCACCTAGAGCCAGTTGCCCAGGGCTGTGTCCAAATACCTTTTGAATATCTCCGAGGATGGAGACTTCACAACTTTCTGGGCAACCTGTGCACATTGTTGGCGCTTGTGCAAGTTGGTGTCCACCAGGAAGGACCCTCAGGTCTTTTTTTGCCTATGATGTACATCTTATACAAGAAACAATTAGCTACTTAGATACTAATTTTATACTTCTTTCATCCTGTCCTTCAGAAAATACCTGTGAGAACTGAGCAAACGGAATCATCTTAGGTGCTGTTAGGCAGAATGCAAGTCTAGCTAAGGTATATGCTGCAAACATTGAGTAATTGATTCGATTTATGAGTTACTCAAGTTACTCAAGGATTGAGCAGACAGCATTCAATGCATAATTTCAGAAGTTCTGTCAGAAGCTGCTTTTTTTATTTTTGCTCCCAATAAAAAACACTTCTATTTGTTATTAAGAATCAGTAGTTCTTTATTTGATGCCAACACAGAAAAATCCTTTAGTTTGGTGCTGGTGCAAAGTCATTAAACCACCTCGGGTGCTTTAGTTGCTTAAGCTTGTTCAAAGGCGATCTCACCATGGGTATTCACAGGAATTAAATTACAGTGCTAAATGCAGCATGGAGAGAAACTCCTGCCATATGATTGTCCTGGATCTTGGGGTGCTATTTTCTCTTTGTGATAACCATGTTCCTGCTTATGTTTCCAATTAGGCATATAATTCCCATTGAGAACCTGAATTATTCTCTGCCACCCTCTTTAAAAGTCAATAGCCTTCTGCACATAATGTTCTATTTCTTCTTGACTTGTTTTCAGCATGACTAAAATGCAAGCTGGCAGCTCAGGCTAGAGTCAGGTCATTCCTGTGTTCTTTTATGATAGATGATATTAGATGATGATGCAGTTTGTAAAGTCACAGACTGTGAGGTATATCTTTTACTTACACTTTTCCTCTTGCTTCATAAACTCTTGTTTTCATTTTAGAAATGTGCAAAATGGTTCTGACAGGTCAAGAGAGAAAGTGATGTTCTTGTTTCTCTAGATGTTTCCCTTCTGGAAATACCCTTCCTGACATTCTGAGCATTAATTTAAGTTGCAGAACAATTGTGATTTTATGTTTAATACAATCTTGTATTATTTTTTGCTTTTGTAAGTATAAATTCCTGTGTTTCTCTAAGTTTCTCTCTTTAGGTTTTTTTTTTTCTTAATTTCTGAATGCTAAGCAACTGACAAGGAAATTGGATGGGTTTCTCTTTAGCATGAAGGTAGTTTATTGGATCTCCTTCCTGTCAGTCATTTTGGTGTTTATAACATTATTGAAACTAATTGTTCTTTGAGAGCAAGCTGTTTGTACATTTCTTTTATATAATGCTAAACTCAGATTGAGGGACAAAATAGAAATCTGAGAAGATGAGCATGATTACCCATCAGTGAGGAAGAGAAGAATATATTCCTTTACAGTAATTCTGAATTTATGATCTTTGCTACATTTATTTGTCCCGAATCTCAAAGCAAGGAAAAGCTAGTGTCTTCTCTTATCTCCTGTAAGAAAGATGGCATTTTTATTGTCAACAGGAGATATTTTGAGCTGTCTTGTTGTCTAACAAGTTTCTCTGAGACAGTTCGGATTAATTCCTAGCCCAAGGGAGTCTGTGACTCTTTTATCTGTGTACATGTATAGGATTGCATTTTAGTTTTTTACATTGCTCTGGTGGTTCAAAATGCCAATTATATTAATTTTATTTTGTCCATAATAATGTTTCATAGATGCTGTTTGGTACCAAATATTGTATGAAGTAAATAATTTACAAATTTTCAGCCAAAATTGACACAAACAAGCTTTAGGAATGAGATTGCCTTGTCAAATGACCATACAAGCTCTCTACTGCTTGTATCATTTAATCAAATTTTAATTTTCATTCAGAAAACTCGTGATAATTTATTTTGATTCTTTGAAATTGAAGAAGCTATGAACTGAGACAGACTTCTCACCGCTAGGTCTTTTGGCTGTGATATTATCTCTTACACTGTTCTTTGGGACTTCCAACCACAGCTTTACCCTTAATGGGGGCATTAATTGGTCTGCTCATCTTGGCCACTGGCATCTTTGAACCTTGTAGGTGTTTAGAATAGTTAAAGTTCTTTGCAAAATATAAATAACACATATCCAGTTCAGTAGTCGTTGGGTGAAAATATGCACATGAAATTATGTAACACTCATTCACTTGGAAGGAAATTCTTGGATGTAATTTTTCTAAGGAAGTTATCTAATGGAGGAGATCAAGTTGCCATTGATTTTACTGAAAAATAATCTTAAAGTATGTGATTTGAACCATGATATGGGGAAAACAAACAAAATATACCACAGCAAAGTTAGAATTACATTCAAAAGCAGCAGCAAAAGAAAAACAATGTAGAGATAACTTATCTTCCTTTCAGTCTGCCTTTACAGTCTGCCTCTTGAGAAGTGAAAAGTGTTTTGGACTGCAATTGACCTAGATGTCCATACTGCTACTTCTGCAGATTGGAAATGTTGACTTTGAAATGGTGTCTTGGTGTTTGAACTTAACTAGCAGAAATAGCTGGTCTATATTTGGATGGTAGCCATTCACTTCTGTGCTGAAGGTTACAAAAATTAAAAAATCCCCAATTTTTCTGCTCTTGTTCTCTCATACATGCACAAAAAGAGAAATTGCCCTTTATGTTGAAGTATATGAAATAGTTTGAATTATTATTAATGAGGCACAAGCTGTGAGCGTTATGTAATATATTGATGACATTTAGCTCTTTTATGTAGTTCCAGTGTAAGTTCAATAGTGTAAGTCAGGAGGTTTTAATAAGAACTGTCCTAATTTTAATCAACCAAAATTCAAATCAACCTTTGTTGTGAAGAGGAAGCAGCTGGAAGAAACAATGAGGTTTTCTATGAGAGACTTGTTTTTGATAACGTATAGTTTAGGAATTTTGTTAAACATAAGCCTTAATTGGTTAGCCCTCAGGGAATTTTGCAAGCCATATATTTTTTCCTAGACATTGTGGGAGTGAAGACTGTTAATGAATGTTCTTTTTCACTGCTGTGCCTTTTATTTTTCTTCGAGTGAGCTGATTACTGATCTTCAGTTAACTGATATGGGAATACAGCCTAATTATGTTTAAGTTTAGTAATACTCATGTGTTTCTAGAGCATGAGTATAGGTATTTTTGAACTCACAACATACATCAAGTATCAAATTATGTAATTTTTCATCTTCCAATTAAAAAAAAATATCACTTACGTTTTATATGCTTGAAAGTACACTAGGTGTCTGAAAAGCAGTTGCAAAAACATTCCATTTCCCCCCCTCAACTACCTAAAATACTCTTAATTATTGCTGAGCATACTTTATTGAATCACATGTGGTTTGTGTATATTCTTTCACGGAATGTTGACTATGGGAACCATCAAAACTAGCATGTGCCCTGGAGGTAAGTGTGTTTCTCAACAGCTAGAAAAATGGTTAAATGCCAGAAAACTTCTTGAAAACTTGGCTAGATCATTTGGATCTATTTTACCAAGTTGTAACAGTGCAAGCTGTGGAGTGTTAGTCCTCTAAAGTCTATCAAGTTTATTTAGATTTCTTGGTACTTGCCAAGTCGTTGGGAGTTTAATTGGGCTGTGGCTCACTGCTGGTCTCATTACCATACTGATAGGCACGGGAGGGGAGCAGAACCTGAATGAAACAGAATAAAATAGAGCTGTGAAGGTGCCTTTACTGCAGCTAAAGCTTCAGTGTGTATTATGTGTTCAAATGAATAAAATTCAATGTTCAGCATCTTTAGAGATGCAGGAAGTATGGAACTGTGACAACCTTGATATTGTGCATGAATAGGTTTAATTTTAAAGAATTCCAACTAATCATCTCCTAATGTAGATTTGCAAGATCTACCATATATAAAAAATCTAGATGTCTGAAAGAAGATTTAAATTTATATTCTGTTGACAAGTTGTGTGAAAGTTGGATACTCACATTCAGCTTGGATTCAGTTATGACATTTGTTGAATGTCTAACTGGGAGGGAGAAATAACTTCAGCTGTAAAACACCTGAAAGAGAAATGTTGGTATTTCAGTGTGAATTAAAAATTGTTGGGTAGTAGGAATCTAGAATATGAAGCAAATGCAATTGCCTTTTTTGTAAATAACTACTAGTATCAAAGCTCTCTTCTCCAGTAGGTCACGTCTATTTAGTATTGGATAAAGAAGGTCTATTTGGTCTTAAGAACTTGTTGATATGACCAGAAAAAAAGCTTTAAATAAAATAGGAATGTGTCACGATATAACATACAATATACCATAGCTAAGCATAACAATTTTTACTGAAACATTTTAAGTTTTGATCACTTTTCTCTAGATTTGAAAGTCTTTAATTATGCAGTTCTTTACAGTGACTTGGCAGTGTAAAAGTGATTTAAAGAGCTGTCTTTTTATTAACATTTTCACCAAATGCAGCAAAGTATTAATCACACAGTGTAGAACTAAAACTCAGTTTCCATATAGGTTTTTGTTTAGAAAAACAGAAAAAAAAATTTAAAAAAGGACAAAACCCTTTGGAAGTGAAGTGTTTGAGTGGAATTAAAATTACTTTCAATTACCTATTTTCCAAACTGGTAATGTAATGCTGTGCATTTATATGCTGATGTATTGAAAGTGCCAGGTGCTACTTCAGGATATTGTTAATTAATATTCCAGTTCTGTGGGTTTTAGGAAGAGTATGTTTGAAATTAATTCAGTTTCACATTTTCAAAGGTTGGAGGTTTTTATTACTCTTTTTGTGTGTGTTGTAACACAAATAAGTTATTTTTGGAAGGAGGAAAGGAAAAGCTCTCCTTTTGTGAGCGCCTTTTCCCAGGAGTGTCAGTACACAAGGTCCTAAAGAATTGTCTGAGGCTTTACAGAGCAGAAGGTAACAATTGCTGCATTGATTCTCAAAAGGCACAGAAGTCTGTAGGCAGGACCCCCATTATGATCTGTGGTGCCTTTTTACTGGGGTATTTGTTAAAGATTACCAATCTTGATAATACCGAATTTCAAAAGCTAACTCTTTAAACTAGAAGAATAGGAGAAAGAGGTAACAATAGCTCAGTGACTATGGTCTCACATTGTGCTTGCTTTTGTAACCCATACATCAAAAGAAAATTTCCCCCAGAAGGGGTGCTTTTGGGTGCACTGCAGCTGAATTGTATATTATGTTTCAGCTTCAGGTTACAAAAACAATCATGTTACAAAGTACAGTCAGCAGCAGGATGCAAAATCTACCTCCTGGAAGGCTTCTGAATTTTTGTCGAGCCCTATCCTAAACATGTTATAACTAGAAGCAGTGGTTTCCATTTTTCCTGTGCTGAGAAATTGCTCGTCATTTGCTTAATTAGCTGCCAAAACGTCAAGATTTTAAAATGAAAAATAGAGAAATAGAGACAAAGCTAACTCTCCAAGTTATATTCTAACAGTTGATAAAGCAATACTGGACTCAGTTGCTTTTTTCCACTTCCTTAGAATATTATGCTTTTTTTTTTTTTCCAGCCAATTGAACTCATCAAACAATATTGATAATCTGTTGCTATTTTTTTTGTTCTTATAAAATCAGAATATGAATCCCCCACTTCCGCCACCACCTCTCTTGTCTGCTGCAATCATTGCATCGGCCACTTCTGGACCTCAGTCTACAAGTGTCATACAAAGGTCTGCATCAGCATCAACTGACCAAGTGACACATTTACGACCACAAACTCGTCCAAGTGTGTAAGTAAAATTGAAACTTTTCACCAGTCAGAAAAGCAGAATGAGATCACTGACTTCACCTGTATGTTTAGCACGGCAGCCACCTCTCTTCTGCTGAAGTTGTCAAAAAGCCAAGCCTGCAACTCTGAACCAAAAGCATGCAGAAAGGTGATATCCCCAAAGAGCCTCCATACTGAGCATTGTTTATGTCTTAGATAAATATAATCAGCTGTTGCTGTGTATAGAAAGGACTCACTTCAAAAATAAGAAGTATTTATCATTCAGAAGATGAATGAATCCTTGCGTTAGCACTGAATACTGTATAACTCAAAAGTGTCATTTCACTGGAGAGAATTTATTCAATGTTTTCCTTTATGTATGGTATGAAAAGGCTATTCTCATATGGAATAACTTATGCCAAAACACAGAGAGTGCTGTATTTAATTTAGACTGTTAAACGTGTTACTGTCAGACTACTTGTGTCAGTAGCAATTGAAATTTGACTGAAGATTCTACAGTGCACTTAATTAGTGGGTGGCAATTTGGAATGAAGGCAGAAAGCTGCTAGTTAGCATTATGTCTTCACACTTGTAATACAAGCAAATGTGCGTCATCCTTTCGGGTGAAAATATTTTGTGTATTAACATGTGTTGCTAACAACATCTTTCTTCTTGAAAACTTCTTTGTGTGCAGCTTGGGGAACAAGAACGATAAAAGAAAATGTAAAATTCAGGAGACGCTGAACCATCTAATGGGACATGTTTGAATCAGGACTGCTTTTGTTCTGTTCCTTTTATCTTCCCACCAGGTTTCCTCCCATTCCAAAAGAGCACCCCTCTTGTGTAGCAGGTGCATCTGGGTTTGGGCTGTTTCTTGGTGTCAGGCATTTTAACACTGGTTCTTATGGATTTTTGTGCAGTTAATCAAGTTCCCATCTCATTTACTCCCATCCGCCGTCTTCAAAGGGTTGCTCTATATGAGGATACTAATGAAATTTGGAATAAATTAACTAAAAGGGAAGTTAATGAACATCAATTAAAGCAGATCAATTGCTTTCCCATAGAGCTTCAGCGTGTGGCTTTGTAGATCACTGCTAAATCACGTACCAGTGAAGCCTTCTGCTGCCAGGGTACCGTATGTTCCCTTTGAAGGGTATTTTTTGCTTGCTTTGGGTACCTATATTGCCTTTAAAGGATTTTTGTAGATATTGCAAAGTTTCTTGGGTGGACAGCGAGGAATAAAAAGGAGAAGCATGCAGTTAATGCTATTGTTGCTGTGCACAAGAGACAATTTTGATGAAAGAATGTCTTCTAAAGCCACTTTTTGCCCTTGGGGTTCCAAGGGGAGTGGGAAAGACTAGCATTGCAAGGAGCTGTGGATCCTTTCTCAAAAAAGGGGATAGTCTACCCATCTACTGAATTGGCTGCCTCTTGTGGAAAGTATATTTTAGAGAAAATGGGATTCATTAGAATTCTATTTTCCATAGGCCTGGGTCAATATTTATATAAATGGTTCAAATGTGGTTTTTTTAGGTTCAAGTGTGGCAGAAAATAGAACACTGTAGTGGTTAAAACAGTATCACTTTCTAATACTAGAGAAATGTGCAATACTATTTGAAAATTTCCCCAGGAACATTCCAAGGTGCAACTGCAGGAGCTTCAGCTTTTTTTTTAAACTTTTTTTTGTAAGAATTTTTCTTCTTAAAGAAAAAATGCAAATGTTTCTGAACTCTCAATAGGATTTCAAATGCACTGTGTTATGCTTTAGTGTTGCTTAGAATACATAAAAGGAAATAAACTTAACAAGCGAGTTAGCCTCTAACCACCTTACCCATAGCATTCAATTTCTAGTAACACATCTTTTTCTTTTGCACTGAGGTTTGCACTTTGAGCTTCCAGTTTTGCAGTTTAAAAAGTAGTTCTGACATTGATCTTTCACTCCCAGCTAACAGAACTACTCCATTCTCCCCAGCTCTCCAAATAAAAAAGAAATTGATGTGAGGTATAAGAGATGGGAGAAACAGGTGTAGGGAGAGAAAAGTGGGATATGCTGGGATGTGTAGTTGATAAACACCTACTTAATTAAGGTCAATAACTTCATTAAGAAAATGGACAGTCCTATTACAAGTATTTTGCATTCCATTAAAGTGCACTTCAGAGGATATCCCTAACTGTCATTATTTCCCCTTAATATTACCATAACTTCTGTTTTAATATTGTAACGGTGTGATGGATTATCCCAGCCATTTCCACCATGCCTTCTCATCTCTGACTGAACTCTCTGTGCCAGAAAACACAAGTGATGTTTTCAACTGTTTTAGTTTAATCACTTGCATCACTTTTCCTATCTTTTAGGTATATTGCTATCTACCCCTACACTCCTCGAAAAGAAGATGAACTGGAACTGCGGAAAGGAGAAATGTTCCTTGTGTTTGAACGCTGCCAAGATGGCTGGTTCAAGGGAACTTCCATGCACACCAGCAAGATTGGTGTTTTTCCTGGAAATTATGTGGCTCCAGTTACAAGGTACAGTACTATACAAGTGTCTACATAGTTCAGTTAGTTTCAAATCCAAAGTTATTCTGTTCTTGTGTTAAATGCTAAAATTGAATAGAAGACCTGTGTGTTTTAATAACTAGCTGTTTTTTTCTTTGAGTTGTGTTTTATTGCTTGCTTTTAATTTTGGCAGGACAGTGACAAGTGCATCACAAACAAAAATTCCCATGTCTACTGCTGGCCAAACAGGAAGAGTGGTAACTATGGTCAGCCCTTCCACTGCTAGTGGAACATCCCAGAAGCTGCAGGGGAATGGTGTGGCAGTGAACTCCAGCACAGTGCCCACAGCAGTGGTTTCTGCAGCACATATCCAAACCAGTCCGCAAACCAAGGTCCTTATGCACGTGACAGGACAAATGACAGTCAACCAGGCTCGAAATGCAGTTAGAACAGGTAAAAAACCCCTGAAATTTGTTATGTGTGGCAGACAAACTGTAGAGTCCATCTCGACAAGTGACTGGAGTGAGGGTCTATGTCAGTATGTGTTGAAGTGTATTTAAAGCTTTTTTTAATGTCATTGTTAGAGTTGAATGTTTTCTGAAATGACAATATATCCCTGTGAGTTGTTGAATCTTTTATTATTCTCCTCTAAGCAATTCCCACTATTGGGAATTTATATGCAAGTACTTCAGGTGGAATTTTTCTCTTTTTTTGTTGTTCCAGGAGTATCTGGGATGGGGACATTCTTTGAGCTTCCCCACTCATATGCAATTCATATAGTAATAAAAGTGATGAGAACATCTGAGTCATAGCTTATTTTTTGTGTGTTAACTGCATAAGAGCTGCAGATTGCTCTAATTTAGCATTCACTTTTAAATTATCTTCTAACATCTTTGAATACCTTTAGTGTTCATTCCTTTTCAGGTCTCTGGCTCAGGGCTCTGGTCCTGGCATTCCAGTTTGTTCTCTGACCTTGACTGCATCTTCTTTCAGCTTTGACTCTGAAACACGAAGGCTATACTGGCTTCAAGAGCCATACAGTCTGTCATAAAATTCTGTATTTCTGAAAGGTGTAGCTCTGCATTTACTGGGGCAGGCCACATCATAGTGAAACATGCCTTCTTGTTATTTAAATGCAGATCCAAAAAGATTGATAGTGGTGTTTTCAAGAGGTTTTGTTTACCAAATCCATGCACTCCTCTGTGGATTTGCCAGGCTAAGAAAATACCACACAACTGGAACCGAATCTGTTCCAGTTGCTTCAAGGGCCTCAAAACAAAAGGAAAAAAAGAAAAACTCCCATTTCAGACTATCCCAATGTTCCCTCTTTCAGCCTTGAATTCAGGATCTGTGATCTCCTGAGAGTCATGACAAAAGGGGTTTTTTTAATCACAGGATTCTTACTGACAGAGCAGAAGAGAAAGCAAAAAATGATAATTGTATGCTCTGTTATCCTTTTAAGAAGGGTCATTTCTTAAAGTCTCAAGATCAATGGATTAGCCCATTTTTCAGAGTCATGTATCTCCTAAAATACCCTGTGCATGTTCAGATGTCAGCACCCTTTTTGTTTTTGAAGGTAGGATGTGTACATATGTCTTTAGTGATTTTATTTCCTTAATTGGCCCCATCTTCCTCCAGTCTGATCTGAAGCTGGAGCAGGTGTGTTAGTCCTCTGTAACAACTTTATTCTTTGCCTTTAAATAAAAATAACCAGATGCTGCTGGCAACTGCTAAGAGAAACTAAGCAAGCATCTGTACTTTCCTGCCTCTTAGGCATGGGTGCTTTCTACTCTAAATCCTTCTTATGAGGTGCCTAGGAGCTTGCAAGTGACAGCACTAAGGAGAAAGCTCCTGTGGGCTCCAGAGGCCTTTCTGTCCCTGCATCTCTGCACCATTGTCAAGATGAATAAGCTTTTACACTTCCATTCAGCTGGCAATTGTGACAACATACTTCCCACAAACTTTTCAGGTCCAAATTGAAAAATTCAAAGGGACTGGACTCTCATAACAGAGAACTTAACATTGGATTGTGCAAAAGTGTGCTCTTAGTCACAAATACAGTTCTGTCCCTTACAAGGACCTAAACACTGAAGCAATCATGGCTGCTTTATGTTCAAATGTTACAGAGAACTTTGTAGTAAACATCTGAAACATGATCCTCTTGAGCTTTCCCTAGCACGTTTGCTGAGTATTATTCTTTGGGTGAGGCTTCACAGATCAGTGCAGGGCTCCAGCTTCAGTTTAGCTCAGGGCTTCAAGGACCACTCTTCAAATGATCTTAGTAAGAAACTGCTTGATGCCACCTTTGCTGAGGGAGTATGCAGCTTTTGATGGGAAGGACCTATGAAGAAAACATATTTTATCTATTTCCCTATTTCATTAAAGGATAAACTGTATGAAAATAGGGTGACTTAAAGCATTTTTCCCATCAATTCCATCAGTAATAAGAAAACAAAACCAGAAAGCTCTTCCATGCTTGTCATACATAAATTTCATGTAAGTGTAGACATATCTTGAAGAATAGCAGCTTCTTCTAGGAAAACTAATGTTGTCTCATGACCAAAAGCAAGCATTAATAATTGGTTTTTGACCAAAAAAAATCTTTTTACAATCTCCTTATCCTCCTTTTGAAATGTTCATACTAATCAGAGTAGGAGAGGTTATCAAAATATTAGACATACCATGTAAATGATGTGCCCTTTTCTTTTAATAAAAAGGAAAGAATTTGTGTTTCTTACTGCCGAGATTGTAATTGAGTAATAATACAGTAGGATTGTTATATCAAATTTGGGACCTTTGTTAGTCTCTTCTATTACACTGTTGCTGCAATCTAACCAAATTACCAGAGGAATTTGTAGAAAGCAGAATGAAGAGAGCAAGTGCTGGAGGTTTGGTTCCAGGATTTAATTTATTACAAGTCTGAACACTAATTAGTGTCTGAAAAATCAAAAATTGATACAATTGAGATGTACGTGCACCAAGCTAGAGAGATGACCCCATGACCCCTTCTTAGATAGAAAGTTTCAAAGTATTTGAAGGAGAGAGGTTGTGCAGAGCCGGGGTGCTGCTGAGGTGGTACATTTTGCATCATATTGCATTTAAGGCGTCTGCATTTCATACCACCCAGTGGTGCAGAGATGGCCAAGCTGTTGAAATGATCTAAAAGCATGCATGTATGATCGACCATATGACATTAATAGCAGTGTTACTTCTTGGAAAGGATAAATTAGTTCATGCAATGCTCTGTGCTTTGCAGCTTTGCACTGCAACCCAGGTTAATATACTCAGCCCTGTGCTATTCTCCAGCTTCCAGTGCAGATGTTCCTTTTATTTCACAGGGGTAGGAGTAAATCCACTTCTATATTTAAACATCCCAAGGGAAAACAGCTTACATTTTCAGAGAAAGCACTCATAGCAGTATTTGCCACTGTGCTTGTTGTTTGAAAGACCCATGAAATCTGTTGTGGATTTTGTGAATAGTTTAGGGAAACAACCTAATTATATTTTTAGCTGCTTCTATAAGGTGTGTTTCTTCCTACTTTCCTTTATGTGCCCTGACAACTACACGTCATATTAAAAGGAGTAAGCAAGTTCCAGGCAGTATTTAGCTAGCTCTTAGGTACTAAAGTGTAATCTTCACTTTGCACCTGTCTGTATGTGAACCATTTGACTTAGCAGCTTGGATTTTCCCACAACAGAGAAGTTGCAGTGCTGTTATTCTTCTGTTGCATCCTGGTGCAAGTAGGGAAGCATATGCAACTGCTTTATTCAGGTGGGATAAATTTGATGGGGTGTGTCATGTCATTATAGTAATATAAATGGAAGTTTAAAAGGTAGGAAGAAAACTTCTTGTGACTGATCAGCTGTAACACAGTGACTGTACCTCACTTTGTGTGTCTTGTGAAAAGATGAACTCTCACATTTTCATTCTTTTGTTCTAGTTGCCTCCCATAGTCAAGAAAGACCTACGGCAGCAGTCACTCCCATACAAGCACAAAGTCCAACATGCCTTATTCCTGCAGCTGTGATCATTCCCCACCACTCTGTTGCCTCTCAGCAGCTCCAGCCCCAGCTTCCAAATACTGCTGCTTATGTCACAGCTGTGAATGTGAACCGCTCAAACATCCCACTGGCATGTACAGCAGCTTCTTTGAATTCTCCTAACATTGCTGCTTCATCTCTGGAGGGAGATAGCAGTGGAAAAACTGCAAACACTCACCCTGGAGCTCCTGCATCTCCAGAGAATGCTTTAACAGCCGGTGGAAATGCTGCTGTCAGTAAAACAGACAAGGATAGCAAGGTGGGTAGAGAATAAAATCATTCCCTTGAATTCTCCTATTTTCATCACACAATCTTTTAAGAGATTTAACAACACAACAAAAAACCCACGTGAACTTGTAGGAATGTAAAAATTTCAGTCTAACAAAATAAAATGAAAATCAGAATTCTTTTAGTTTACCCTTCTGATTAAGCAGGCACACTGAGATATGAAAAACACATTACCAGCAATGTTTATTGGAAAAAGAAAGAATGCACATAACCATCCTCTTAAAATGTAGGACAGTAGAGTCTGTAATGATTCTGCTTTCCATCCTTCTATTTGAAGTATTTCCTATGTGTGTAGATTCATTCTCACTGTTCAGCAAGCCATGTGATTATGTTATATTGTTGTCAGAAAAATTCTTCCAGCTTTATAATTGATTTTGTTTTACAGTTGTGGTGTAGTTAGAGAATTCTTTTCTCCTTGTGAAACTATCTTTGCATCTCAAATGTTTTAGACTTTACCTTACTAGTCTTCAGCCACATGTACTCCTTAGTGAAGTTTATGAAGACTTTAATCTTAAACTGTACACTAATGTCAGCCAGTTTTTAGTAATTTTTGTGGATTATTGTTGAATGGATGTGCCTAGAACTTTATTTTTAAATTACTTTAGCCATGGACATTGAAATCAGACTGAGGTGTCCCTAGAGAAAACTTATTTGTAGTTTAAGGTCAATGATGCTAATACATGTGGATTGTTTTAATTTCTCTGAGTTTATCTTTGACATTTGCTAGACAGCAGATTTTTGCTGAAATGGCTCTAAGTTATTGGAGACTTGGAAAAAGAACTGAGGATTTTTTTTTTTCACTAATTCCACTACATCCCAGGCTATCAAAAAAAATCTCACATTGCTCATACTTTTCTCTGTCTATGGTTAAATATTATTTTTGTCTCCAGGGCTTACAATCTGGCACCTCTCATAAGCACTAAATTCACTCAAAGTGTTGGTAAGAAGATCACTGCCACACCCCTTTAAAAAAAAAGACAAGAAACACAAAAGCTACTTAAATAATTCTCTTCAGGGTAGGTAACAGTCTTCAGGGATTCTTGTCTGGACAAGCAAAAAGAATGTTTACAATCCTCCCCTTTAGCAGAGCAACAAAACACGATGCATTCCCCCCGGGGCGAATTTTTGTTAAATCATGAAGGTCTGCCATTACTGAGGAAGGATAAATAAAAGAAACTTACCTTCAGAAACAGCAGTTTCCAGAGCAGACTTTTCTCCCTACCTGGTTTGAAGTGACACTTTGTCTTCCTAAAAACGTCCACGTAAATTAAATGTTTTACTTCATAGATTCCTGTTGTGGGAATCTTAACTCCTCACACCTTTTGTTACAACCTTTTGGGACGGAGCCTTTTCATTTTAAGTTAAGCTTTAACCTAACAAAGTGAAAGGACTTAGCCAGTTTATGATCTAAATTACTTGCTGTTTTTCTCTTTAGAATGATAATAATTTTCTTTTTCTTTTTGATTTACCTCATTATCTCTCTAATATCAAGTATGTCCACATAATTTACTAAGGCCAGAAGGAACTGTTCAACTCCTTATGGGAGAGTTTCGTTCTCAAATGAGGCACTGCTTTTGGTTTACAGAAAGAAAAAAAGGGTTTGCTGAAACTACTTTCTGGAGCATCCACTAAGCGCAAGCCTCGACTGTCACCTCCAGCGTCCCCCACGCTGGAGGCGGAGCAGGCTGCGGCAGAGTTGGCCCTGCAGGGCGCAGTGGGGCCGGAGCTGCCAGCAGCAGGCCCTCACGGCAAAGCCGCGCCCTGCCCCGCCGACAGCGAGGCCTCTGGGCCGGCACAGGAGACGCTGCACCGCAAAGCCACTTCCCTGGACTCCTCCATCCCGATTGCCCCGCCGCCTCGGCAGCCTTGCTCCTCCCTGGCGCCGGTCCTCAATGAATCCAGGCCTCTTGTGTGTGAAAGGTAAATTGTCCTCGCAGCTCGACTTGGGCAAACCAAGGAAAAATCCATTCTCTCGCACTTGTACTGTATATTAGAACTGCTTCAAAACGCTGAGATTTTATAGCAAGATGAAACTTATTTCTTAACAGTTCTTTATTTAAACAATACTCATGTTTATATTTGTTTACTTTTCATGTTACTTTAAAGTTTTTGAATGAATAGACACTCAAATATGATGATCACAGGTTTGGTATGAGAACTGAGGCAGACAAAATAGGCCTTCTGTTTTTCAAAACAGAATCACATTATATTCTTGCATTTATGAGTATCAGGTTAGCCCTTTAAGGTTATTAGCAGTGTATAACTGCCAACCTAAATACATGGTGAATGACACCTTTATCTATCTATGTGTAGGTTTCTTATTATTTGGTTTCTTGAGCTTTTGCAAAGATACTTTTTACTGCCTGAATGCCCCGTGGCTGTGTGTCCATGTGGCAGGCTCTGGGGTGACCTCTGTGCTCTGGTAAGTGAGTCTGAAAAACACACAGTTGTCTGGACTCTGACAGGCAGCTGCTTAAATGTTCTGTCACTTTTGTGCCCACCTATAGCTTTTCAAGTTTCAAGTCCTCAGCAGAAAGTGAAGGAAGTGGCAGTTTTCTAACTATAGTATCTTGTATTCTTCCTGGTAGCAGACAATCGATGTCATTGGATTTCTTTTGTAGCAGCTACAGGATTGTGTGGTGTACAGAGAAAAAATAGTAGAGTTACAATGTTAACAGCTCCAGGACTGAACTGATTCACACTGACTATTGTAGACTTTGTTCTGATGCTATTAACTCATGGTGTGTGGGCATCCTGAGGTACTTCCAGAGGTCTGCTGATCTTAAGTGTACCTATGTATTCAAATCCAGACAGTATATAACTTTCCACTTGTCTTTTAGTTCACTTCTGCCATACCTTTAATATTTTTTAAAGGTTATTTCTGTTTCTATGCAATTTCCTTGCAGGAGATTTCTATTTCATACTGAATTTGTGAAGTAGATTTACACTTAGGCATGGAAAATAAAACCTGAAAGACTCTTCTTTAAGAATAACATCATTCATTTTCACATTATCATAAGTCTGTTTGGCACATTAATATGTTTTTATGCTTTGAATGTGAAAATAATATTGAATTCATTCTGGCATAACCAGTGCATATTAGTGCAAAGCTCTTTCTATCATCACAAAAAGTAGATTTTTCACTTCCGTGATGGAAATTTTTTTTCGCAGAACTACTTACAGAAAATGATGCTATATATTTTTATTGATCTAGTAATAACATATACTCAAACATTCTCTCTATCCTTACTATTATTTAAGTGATAATTGCTACTGAAGAAGCATTGCTGCAAGATAATTCTCAGTAGTAGTCATGCAGAACTGTTACATTTCTGTCAGTGTATTTAGGCAGAATTTCATCTGGGTTCCCTTTGTTGTTTTCAGGACAGGGTTATTTTTTTTTTCCTGATGATGTGCCCTTGCACATTTCCTTTGGCTGAATTTCTTAAAATGTGATGGTTAATAATACCTGAAATATACATTGTACTCAGTATCTTCAAATTAATTTATAAGCATCAATTACTCTTTAGCAGTCTGGAAGACGTGGTGGATAAGAATCATATGGCATCTCAGTGAAAATTTGAATTGAGGAGAGAAATAGTTATGAGGATAAGCTCAACAAAAAGCTGAAGAACAGAGAAATCTCCTGCTAGGATTATTCTGCTCTTACATCTCACAATTCCAATCACAGATTACAGTCTAACTGGAGAATTCCAGTCACCTGAGACTCTGCAGTGAGGCTCACGCATTTCTTCTGATTCTCCAGACAATACACAGGTTGTCTTGGGGTGATTTCTTGTATTGATGCAGTGCTGACAAAACCAAGGATCACTGTCTTTTCTTTACAAAGAGAGACCCAACTCCCTGCAATTCCCAGAGTGAGACATGCTATGCTATGAATACATAGGAATTTGGTTATCTGAGTTTACTTTTGCCATAAAAGATAAAAGAAAATTTCAAGCTCTTTCCATGAGCTTTCTCTTTTAGAGGGAAATGTTGCTTAAATAGCCTTAAATTTTACAGTAAATAGACAGCATTGTAATAATAAACTACCCAGCATCCACAATGGTGTTAGAGACTTGAAATTGAACCTAAATACACATCACAGCATATCCTAAACTATAAAATGAACCTTTCGTCCAGTTACAGTGAAAGGAGAGCAGTAATTTTGTTCTGTGATTAAAGTGACCCCAAGTAATTTCATCTACCACAAAATGACTGGTGTAACATCTGCCCCCAGTGAGCGGGCCAGTGGCTTTATAGGGCAGCAAGCCTGACCACATCTGGCACTCTTTAATGCTGTTAGTGGAATGCTGAGAACCACTCTGCCCTCAATGGGCGTTGGTGATCTCTGTAGGAGTCAAGGCACAAGATCTGCACAACAGCAGGGCACACTTGAGCTGGAAAGTAAAAATTCTAAGTGCAAGAAAAAAAAGCTAAATCAAGAATTGAGAAATAATTACGAGTTTAACTTGGGTAATGGTAGTAATTCCAACGTTCTGTGTTTCTCTCAGCTAACATTTTCTGCATGTGAGAAAGTAGTATTAGCCACTTGCTGATCAGGAAAACCACAAATAATTGTCCAAAAATCAACTGCAACTAGTTGGGACTAAAAGCAGTGTTTTGTGTCCAGAGAAACAGAAGCAATGAAGAAATGGAGAAATACGTGAAAGATATAATCTTTTCCATGTTACTGAAAAGTGTGAGAAATGCTAATATTAAAAATGAGAAGTAGAATGGAGAAATGTGAAGCCAGACCAGCACCCTCTTCCAAAAAAAAAAAAAGAGTTCACAAATACAAAACAAGAGCACAGGGACATATAGCCAGACACATAAAGAATATCAGCAAACAAACAGTGGTAAATATATTGGGTACTTCTGGGAAGCCAAAGTACTTTAATTTTTACAATACTAACATTTTGTCACTAGCCAATTACAAATAATTAGGATAATATTTGGAAAATACATGAAAAATATTATAAGACAGTCAAGGAAAAATAAAAGAAAGTAAAAACCTCATAGTTGTACAGCTTAGGTGCATGTAAAATATTATGTGATCATAAAAGATCTACAAATTTGACCTTCAGAGATTGAAAACATTTGCAAATACTGAATAGAGAGACAAACAAGGAAGCATTTTGGAAGATTCAAACGTGGGAATGAATGTGTTTTTCCAAAATATAGGTCATGCTTAGTAAATATGATTATTTTTCTTCAGAGACCTTGCAATGAACTTTTGAGCTGAAGCATAAGCTTTTTATTCTGCGTGAAATTGGTAGTTTTGGCAGTATGTTGTAGATGATGAAATAAGTAATGGAAAAAATAGGGTTTGTTCCATAGCTAATCCAGGGTGATGTGGATAGAGAGCTGTGTGATTGTGTGATGGGTCTGGGTCTGATCACCTCTCTTCGGGCAAATAGGATTTATAAAATGTGGCAGAAAATTTGAAGAAGGACATGTGATTTACAGGTGCAAAGCTTGATGGGTTTAATCTCATGAAACCCCTCAAAAATACAGTAAAATAGCACTCTACAACCAGGGCTGTTGTGCTCTATTTTAGAGACTGGATTTCAAGATAGTTGGGAAGCTAAAAGGTAACGAGAAGTACCAAATTACTGCCGAGGTTGTGGACACTGTATGGAAAGCTGAGGAGCTGTTTCTGTGCCAGCTGGTGATCCTTTAGGGAGAGGATGGGAGCAAGCAGCAGCAGAGAACAGACTTGTCTGTCAGTTCAGGGGAGCATTGAGGTTGCTGACAGACAGAATTAGAAACTGAAAACAAGCATATTTCAAGTCAAACGTTTACAGGGCAGTGTTTGACAGAGTGCAAGGTGAGGCAGGCAGATATTCTTTCTTGAAACTCGTTTTTTCAACAGGCTGTGTGCTGTGCTGGTGAGTTTTCAGCCTGGGAGCAACCTGCTTGTTAACAACAGTGGAAGTTCTTCATAGCTGTAGTGCAGTTCTTTATCCTTCACTGTCTCATCCTTCTCCTGTCTGAGTAAAGGCTATTGTTTTAACTCAAGCAGTTTACAGCCTCAATTTAACTTACAGTCTATTAAAAATATTTGGTTCTTATTTCCTAAGTCAGCATTAAAACCCAGGTTGCCCACAGCAGAAGTTAGTGCAGGCCTAGGTTGGGTGCAGAGCATTCTGGAGCTGCACACTAATAAATCTTGTAATTGCCTTGGTAGCTTTTATGAAGCATGAATCGAATAATTCCTGTGCTCTGAAATCTGGGGATTGCCATAACTGAAACAAAGTCATGGCTTATAAGTCACTAATAAATAACATTTGACAACTAATTAAGTCCAAATATGTTTTGCTATATTTAGATTTCCTAAGAGACTTTAATTATTTACAAAGTGCAGCTACTCTTTTCTGAATGATTTCAACTGTATGGACAGACTTAATTTTGTTTCATATGTTCTTAAGCAAAACATTCTACTACAGCACAAGATACTACAGTATCTTTGCCTGCTTCAATATTACAGAATTAACTTGTTTTATTATGTGTGTATTGAGCTATAATTGGCATTCCATCCTTTACTAGACTATATCCTGTTATTTTGTCTTTTCATCAGATTGTTAATTTATTTTAATCTATTAAAATAATAAATTGTTTTAAGCTTATTAAAATAATAGTTATCTTAATCTGTGAAGTAATGGAATTTTAGGTTGATGTGAACTGAAACTATGGTAGAAGAGATGGAGTGGTGTTGTGCATGTTTAAAAACAGAGAAGACTGTAGCCTCTTTTTAATGCACTCATATTTGAAAAGTGATTTTACTATGAGAGACTCAAAAAATACACTTTTCTTTGTGTAAGGTGCTTAAGAAAACTGCTGAGCTGAATATAGTTTTTAATATAGTAGTAGAAAAGTTGTGCAGCTGTGTCCAAATAAGATGTAATTTGTTCTTGAAGAGTTTCTAAGGAAAATGAAAATAACTTAAAACAGCAAATCAAATTAATAGGTTTTGTTGTTTTCTTCCTTTTGTTCTTTGCCTTTCCTTAAGAGCCATCACTGGAATAATATAAAATCAAACATACACTTGTAAAATTATGTGTAGCTGCTGCTATGAAAGCTTTGATTCTTGTTGAATCACACTGACTGAAAGAGTCTGCAAATTTATATTGAAAAAAAAAACATTTACAGTTTTCTCCTGTTATTTAACCATTGTCTGTATTTTTACAGGGATCTTGGTGAAAAAAAATCATAGGAGATTCATGAATTTGCCTTACATTTATGTTGTTATTGTTATTATCTGTTTAAGACATACTTTTAAGTTGTTACATACTCAGCAAACAGTTCTAGACAGTTTCCTGTGTTCATAAGCTTCAAAAGGGACAGAAATATTTTTTGTAATTATTGGGTTAAAAAAAAAGCGGGGGGGAGGGGGGTAAAAAAAAGAACCTAAATGAAGGTGTTTTTTTTTCTAATTACACAGGTACAGGGTGGTGGTATCCTATCCTCCTCAGAGCGAAGCAGAACTTGAACTTAAGGAAGGTGACATTGTTTTTGTACACAAAAAACGTGAGGATGGCTGGTTCAAAGGCACTCTGCAACGAAATGGAAAGACTGGCCTTTTCCCTGGCAGCTTTGTAGAGAATATTTGAGAAGATTCATTCCAAGAGCTTCAAATCATACTGTACTGTAAAATAGCACAAATATTTTGCCAGAAAAAGCACAGTCATGAAATATTTCCAAATGACTGTAATGTAAACAAAAAGCTACATATTTTTACAGTGTCTATAGCACAATTACACCAGCGAACAAAGGAGATGAAGGCATCTGCTGGTTTTATCACTTTGAATTCTTAAGTGTGATGTGTGCCTTGTACTGTCTGATTTATTATATAGAGGAATTTTTTCCCCAAGTATGTTACATAAATGAGCAATTGTTTACAAGGCTGTAACTAATTTATTCTTTTTTTTTTTTAAACT
>VZRX01009694.1:0-30560 GCA_013398075.1 Notiomystis cincta | reverse complement strand
TTGTTTTGTTTGGGTTTTTTTACTACCGAGTTTTCTTAAATGCTTTCTTCCTCGGTTTAACTTGCACTTCTTTTCTGTTTTCCTATAGTCAGAGAAGTCCCAATGCTTTCTAGTTCTGGTACATGTGCTTGGAAAATCAGGTTAAAGCCTTTTCTAAGTAGTCTTTTCTGTTAGGAGTCCAACAGAAGAGTTCAGAGCACGTCCTTGTTCTAATATTAAGGCAGAGGAATTATATGAAGAGGGTTGTGAGTGAAGAAATCAGGTTGGGGGTGACCTGTCCTGTGAGATAACATTTTCTTCAAAGTTATTCTGTACTGGCTCAGATCTTCTCCCATGAGCTAAAAGAGTTAACAAAGCAGAAAGCTTTCCTTGCATTGTCTATAGACACTCTCATACAGTTTCCAAGTGCAAGGAAGATAAATTTTCTTTCCTTTTTTACTTAATGCAGGAAAAACACTCAACACTCCACAAGAGGCCCTGGAAGCATGGACAACATGCAAAATTCTTTGTTTTGGGAAGCAGTTATGGATAAGCTTTGTATTGTACCAAGCTCTTTAGAATTATTTATCCCAAGATACAACTTGGCGGTTTTCAGATCCTTTTAAATAAAACTGCAGAAGTCCAAATTGGTTGGTGTTAATATCATCATTGACAATATTCAGACTAGAGAGAGAAGTGAGTGTATATTGAAATGAGTGAAACTAAATTATGATTCATGTGACTGTATATTACTGAATTCTTCAATGAAAACGTCTGCTCAACAGCAAAGCAGCTGTCAGAAAAAATAAAATTGACAATCAATACCTAAGTTAGCATAAGGCCATGCATGTATTGTTGATTTTAGCTTTGATCTATTTAAAATTGAAAAGTTGGTGGGTGACTGAGGGAGGTACATGTAAATAAATTTGGGAAGATGTAAAAACAGTCTGGAGAAAGATTACTGAAATTATAAAACAGAATACCACACAAAGAGTACTTTATAAATGAATTTACTGAAGCAACAGTTGATAATAAAAATAATATGTTATTACATAATTAAAAATGGTATTATAAAAAAGGGGCAGGTTCACAAGTTCTCAATTAACTCTATGTTGCAATCAAGTCTGAAAGCTGTTTCAATGAGTTTTGGGGAATTTTTTTATGATAAATAAGAATTCAACCACATTTACATGAAATCCTAGAGAATAAGAACCCTAAGGAAACATCTGCAGCAAAGGTGATGTTATTTCTCATTGCCCCCAAAACCATTTGTGCTTCAAAAGGGATTTGCTCTCTGCCTCCATATGTGGCTTGTGCTGGAACTTCATTTTCATCTCATAAATTACATTTCATCACTTCACTAAAACAGGGAACTCTTAACTCTTGTACTCTGGATATGAACTCCAACAAGAAATTACATGAAAGGGTTCCTATGGCTCACGGCAGCTACCAACCATAAGACAGACACCTAGAAAATTTTGCTTCCAAAGAACATTCCAGGATCACTTCCTATCAATCAAATTTTCAGTAACTCTCCCCCACCCACACACTGATGACTGTGCTTTCCAAGTAGTTCTTTTCCCTAATAAAATCATTGTTCTTTTCCTTCATAAAACCCACTGTGCCATCTGAAAATGTATTTTATGTTTGGAATTAGGGGGGTGTGACATCTTTTTTCCAGATATCATGCATTAGAACAATTGTTCCTAGGCAGCGACCATGTACACAAAGTGTCAGTGTGAAACATTATTAGAAGTTACACAAATGAAAGTCCTCAATAGTGGAAAAGATCAAAAATCAAGCTTTATTTTGAATTTTTTACACTCCCTTGAGAAACTAGGCTGATTTTCATTAACATGCAAGTGATTTATATGCATCTACTTTCCAAGGTCAAGTACTTGAGAAGGAAAAAAAAAAGAAAAAAATGGGAAATTGCATAAGGATCTGCCCATCTTAGGTCACAATGATTAATGAAATGGAAATGTCAATGCAGCTCAGAAGTGGCCATATCACATGGAAATTCAGAAAATAAATATCAAGTAGTTTCCAAAAAACTGTATCCATTAATAATCTCAAGCCTCAGTTGGAACACAAGAGGCATAAAGAAGGGATGTCAGCCCTGATGGTATTGATTAGACCATGCTATTGAAAGTTTCACACACCAACCACAATTCATCTAGGAAAACCACCAAGAGCTGAATTCCAGTAAGGACAAAATAATTTTTAAATGGACGTGTAATTTTTGCAAGGGCTTTTGCCAACACCAGTGTAGATCAAATGAAATCACAAGTTTCTCAGCCCCTCATGCCATATAAGATTTCTTCAACATCTGTACAATCTTTTTGGCTTGACATTCTTTGTATTTCAAGATTCCTCAAGTCTTAATAGTATTAATTCTCGTTGCTAATAATTTTTGGGTTTCTGCTGTACAGTGCAGTTCCTTTTATTATAGACTGCTGTATCAAAAGTAGATAAAAATATTATATTGATAAAATATTTAATTGTCAAAAAAATATTCCAGACATTTTCTGAGGAAATAGAAGGATAAACTGGGATTGCAGCAGAAATTATCTAAATGTCTGTTAGTGGAATATAGTACAAAATCTGCTGCTGAAGGCAAAATTGTCTCACAAACAGAAATAATATGGTGTATCATGATCGGAGCTCAATTCCCCACTGACCTGTACTGGAGATAAAATATTATTATTAGCATTTGGTGTACCTTAGTGGAAACAAATGTGAATGGTGCCATGAAAAAGTCAGGAGAAAGATGAAATGGGAATGAAGAAAAAGAGCAAGAGAAAGTGCTGAATGTTAGAGGAACTGGATAGGAGTCCCATTGGGAAATAAGCAGTAGCATGTACTGTTGTAAGCCTCACAGTAAAATGCTTCCAAAGCTTCAGGGAAAAGGCAAACACAAGGGAATGAGTCTTGAGGCTGTGCACAGGCTGTGCACTTCCCACTGCCTGCAGCTCTGCCTCCTAACCCAGTGATTTTAACTGTGGTTACAAAGAGGACAGACAAAAGCTATGACCCATCACCTTTCCTCCCTGTCCCTTCAGTCTCAGTTCCTTAGTTACAAGAACAAGCTAAAACACAGATTTGATGGGTCACCTCTGCAGGTTTCCCATGCAGCCATCTCATTATTGTGCCTTGAGCTTCCCAAGGGAAATCCTCATACACTGCAACTGGCACATCTTTGCTGTCAGTGAGGGAAAGTTTATTCACACAGGTCAACTGGGCAACTGGGGCATTGTTGCTGTTAGGTACAAGGGGCAGCCAAAATACCACCAGCAGAAAGCTTGGCACTTTCATGTTGATTTTTAGGCCTCGTGGGGTGAGACACAGTCCCAGGCTTCATCAAACAAATGCTACGTGGTTATTTTAATTGTTAATCACTATATTTTATTTTCCAAAGTCATTTGGAAAGCACTGAGCAGCTCTTTGGGTGTGTGTGGCAAGGCTGGAGGGAGATTAGGGGAAGAGGACTACCAGAAAGGCAAAGTCTGATCCAGATGTTTAAATTCCATACGTGTTTCACCAAGCATAATTGCTTTATTCTGAAGCAACTTTAGTAACTTAGTGTAAGATTGCCTGCAAACAGCAGGTCAGAGAAACCATGCTTGCAGTTCTTGTTTTCTTTGGCAGTTGTAGAAGGTTAAAGAACTTCATGACTTCATTCTGAATTTGCTATCAGAAGTTGGTTTTGCATGGCTACCTCGCAAGAGAACCTTAGGAGAAATTATTTTCCTCACAGAGATTTTATAAAACCACAAAACTGGCTACCTACCTAAAGAAAAGCATGTCATAACTTAATTAAGCAGCCTTCATATGGGCTGCTTTCTGAATTCAACAGAGAGCAGCAGTAGGTCAATGCAAGGAAATCAAATGGAACAGAGAGTGTGCCTGGGGAGGACACCTATCCTCTTTGCTCCTGGGCAGCACAGAAGGATATTCCATGGAAAAATTAATTCAGACAATGTCATTTGTAAGTAACAGAGTACCCAAATATTAAAAATAGCAGACTGCAGGAGACATATTATAGGATGATGGAATACTTTTGCTGTGAGTTGTCATCTCCTTTGTGTTTCTTAGATTCTTTTACATCTCCCATAATTGTAAGTGAGAATCAGAGCTTTTACATGCAAAATGCAAACCCAGCAGTGAGACACTATACCACTGCTGTGTACTTGAATAAACTGTGTCTGTTAAACACCAGGAAGATTTGTTTTAATTGAAAATTGAGCTTAAGATGGATATTTTTAGTTTGAAATCTATATTTATTCTCTTTCTGGCATGCCTGAAATGCACTAGATTAATTTAAATTACAATTCTAGCTATGTACATTCAAATCCAGAGAAATTAAAACGAAACCTTACACTTGCACAAAGCTGACTGTTTAAAAATTTAAATATTCAACAGCAAGTATAAATTAAGGGCAGATGCTCTGTACTGAGATTTAGAAAAGCATCTACAAGGTGTGGGGGCTGATGAAAACTTCAGAGTCAAAACTTGGGGTGCAAAAGCAGCAGCTCTGTCCAATGGCTACAAGGTTGTACGTGACAGGTACCTTTTTTTTTTGCTAAATTCCTTTTATTTAGGAAAAAAATAAAGCACTGCATAAACCTTTTCCTTGCACAAGACGGGTATATTAATATGCTTCATTGATGTTCTGATCTCAGCTGAGCTCCTGATTAACTCATTTTTATTATCAGATTTCAATAAGCACAGGGGGTGCTTGTCTAAGAGAGAAGAAATGCATGAGAACACTAGAAGTAAGTTTGCAAGAAATTAATCAAACCAAGTTTATGCACTTGTCACTGCACTGTGTAGCCACAGTGGTGGCATTTGCCACAAGTCAGAGCAGAAACATAAAGCAGGATCTGTGTGAAGAGATAATGTCTTTGATTAGACCAAACTACAAGGAAAAAGGAAAGCTGACAGGCTTTGTTATGCTGAGATTTTCTGCAATTATGTCATCTGATTTAACAAAGAGATAGCACCTTTCCCTTCACACCTTCACATCCATACCCTGCACTATCAAACCCTCACTATTCCAGCCAGAAACTCTGGGAACAGACAATGTTATCATTTTACCCAAGGAAAGAAACAGTAGGAATATGTGAGATCTTGTTGCCTCTGTTTCTGGATGTTTCATGTTCATAAAAACTTCATTTTTTCTTAGCTTTTAAAGCATCTTCAAGAGAGAGACAAGTCCAAAGAGCTGCCATCAGTTAAATGAGCCACACATCAAGTACAGTAGCTGTTAAATAAAGCAAGAACATTACTGTTTTAGCTGTGTAATAGTCTGTACCATTATTGGACCATTATATGAACAAGACAGGTCCCTTTGGAGTTGTTCTCTTATCATGCAACACATCAAAAGACACAGCACCAATGTAATTATTCTCATAATTAAAATTCATAGAGAATACAGCCAATTACTGATAGATTTGAGATGCAGCAGGCTCCAGATACACACAGAATTCTTCCTTAGGAAGGGCATATATTTATTCTGGAACCATGTGGCTGAGGCCACACCTCAAGTGCTGTGTCCAACTCTGTGCCACTCAATTCAGGAAGGACACTGAGGTGCTGGAGCCTGTCCAGAGAAGGGCAGCAAGGCTGGGGAAGGGTCTGGAGTACAGGTCTGGAGCAGCTGAGGGAGCTGGGGGTGTTCATCCTGGAGAAAAGGAGGCTCAGAGGGTACCTCATCAGTCTCTGCAACTGCCTGAAATGAGGCTGTAGCCAGGTGGGGGTTGGCCTCTTCTCCAAAGTAACAAGCAAGAGGAAATGGTCTCAAGTTGCACCAGGAGAGGTTTAAATTGGATATTGGCAAAAATTTCTTCACTGAAACGGTTGTCAAATGTTTGGGTTACTGCTCAGGGAGGTGGTGGAAGGTATTTAAAGACTNGAGAGGTTTAAATTGGATATTGGCAAAAATTTCTTCACTGAAACGGTTGTCAAATGTTTGGGTTACTGCTCAGGGAGGTGGTGGAAGGTATTTAAAGACTATGTAGATATGGCACTTAGGGACATGGTTTAATGATGGGCTTGTGCTGGGTTAACTGTTGGACTCAGCAATCCTAAGGGTTTTTCCAAAATAAATGATTCTGTGAGTTCAGAGAGGATACCAGACAGAGAGATCATTCTAACCTATCTGGTAATAAGAACTCATACTTTCTTCCACTCCACATACTAAACAGTAAGTGAATGAACTATGAAGAATTGGATCAAGTTACTCTAAACTAAGAAAGATCATTTTCATAAGGCAGTAAGCTTTTTGCCAAGGCCTTGTCTTCAGGAATGCTAAAGTTATCATACTAATTCAAACTTGTAAACATAAATAAAAGCAAATACTTTCACATTTTCTTCTCTTAGTCTGCAATATCCCTTCTCTTCACCAGGATTTTACTCTGTGGTAGTAAAAGCACAAGTAGCCACAAGAACAGCATTTTCTGCTGGGTCTGGAGAATGAAGTAGGCAAATATGTGCATTTAGCATCAGAATTATTTTGCACAAAGTACAAATACTTGAGAAGGCTTTTATATGATAGGGTACTATAATGTCCTCAGTAGATCAAATTCCCCAAGACTGAAAATGTACCAAACTGATGCTAAGGAAATATTTAATGAGTGCAAAGGTCACTAATTTAAGAGTTTTTTCTAATTTCAAGCACAAATCGGTCATTTCAGGTTCTTCCAGAAGATTAATGAGGCATCAAACAATCTCTAAAGGAAGTCAGAAAAATCACTGAACCTTTTAAGCCTTTGTATTACACACTTGGTTTCATATACTGAAATTATGTTGCATATCATTGGGCTACTCTCTTTTCATTTGTCAAATTACAATGTGATTTTCTTTAACAGAATCTGACCTAGGTATATGACAGCACATTGCTATAAGGTTTACACAGATCTTGTAATTTATTCAGACTTGCTGAAAGTGAGAAATTCATCAAATGACACAATAATGGTACCATACAACTCGAGAACTCTGCTATTTTATCTCCTTCCTCCACCCAGAAATTCTAACATGTCACCAAGAAAGGATATGCTACCCAAAAATGAACAGAAATACACACTCAAGCCAGTCAGTAAAACAGAATATTCTAGGTCAGCATTAGAAATGAAACACAGCAACACAGAAGTCTGCAGCTCAGAGGACTGACATCTTCAGTACTACTGCATGCCCTGCAGATCCAACAAAAAAAGACCCCTTAACATTTAACATTTCTCTCAGGGGAATTAAAAGAAATAAATAAGGTCTTCTGTGTAATAGTTTCTCATTCTTCAACTGACAGGTTTCATGGGAATGCTGATTGTCAGCTGGTATTAAAAATTATTTTCCTAAAGAGAAGTACTGGGAGGCAGCATTCTCATGTCACACTGCATTGGTCAATCTGCAAGGGTAGCTGGTTTCATGAAAATCAGCTCAGTTTTTTTTTTTCCTTAAATACTCTGTCTCTCAAATCACTAATAGACACCTATTTTGAGCCTCTGCTTTCTTTTCCTATTTGCTTTTTAACCCTGTCCATGTGGTGGATTCACACAGTTTTCCAGCTAAGGTAGACCCTTGCCTTTGACAGGTTTCCAGGCACCCTGTGTGAGCAGCATGAGTTTCAGATCCAAGCACCAAAAGGACAATTATCTCAGAATATTATCCTCTTAGGGGTCTCTAAAGCAGCTTTCCCTCTGGGTTTCAATGACCTCAACTAAGCAATGTTTCTACAGTTCAGCTTGGGACAGGAGAAACAGCAGGATTTTGGACAAGCCTTTCAGACAAAACCTCGCATGACTCCAGACAAGGACTTTCCACTGACCAAGCGCTCTGTTCCATCACATCCAATTTCCATGATCCCATCTAGAAAGATTTAGAGGGCATCCATGTCTTTTTACTGTGACTTAACTCTCCAGTCTGACTCAGAAGCCAAGAATTTCTCTTCTCCGTTTCCATTTCCTGCTCAATTTTGGCAGGCCAGTGTAGAGTCCCTGTAGAACAAGGCTCATATATATCACGTGCTTCCATCTTGACCACTTAAAACTTTCCTTTTCCTTCAGAGGTTCTACTGCCCTCCCTTCAGAGTAAATTCTGTTGAATAACTCTATGGTTCAAATAGGGAGGGTCGTCTGGTTTTTAAAAGATTAAAAGCAGTTCTAGGCAAAGACTAATTTCCTACGGCTATGATCAGAGTCAGCTAGGAAGGCTTACAGAAAATTCTGGGGTTCACAAGCTGCATGGGCTGGTTCTTAGTGGCATAAACACTCAACAGCTCACTGCTCAGAGAAAAAAATCTGGTTACTGAACCATCTCAGAACAAAGATAAAACTTCCTCAACTTTATGCCTTTGCTGTTATTTTAGCAATGGTGCACAACTGCCATCCTTCTGTCCTCAGTTCTGCCCAGAGAACTGGCATAAGAGCTTGGATACTCCTTTTCCTTTATCCCATTTCTTTGTATAAACAGACAGGCATGTTCTTACCTCATGTAAAATTATGGTAGCTCGAATGTTTGGGATTTTTTCACGTTAGCCAGTTCCTAGCCCTCTGTACAGTTCACCAAGACTCTCAGTTTAAGGCCAGAACTACACATAGCTCTGTTTCTAATAAAATTTATTTTGCTGGGAGTGTTTTAATGCTGGGAACTCGAAGGGTTTTAATAACTGTTCAATATTGGGTGTTTTCTAAGTGTATAGGGGGTTTCCTAAAGTTTTTGATCCGGGTTCCTGCAGGAGTTACTGAGACCAAACGTATAACAAAGAGTGTGAGGAGTCTTGGAACCACAGTACAAGCATCTCCCAGTTCAAGAAAATAGTGTAAGCAGCCAAAAATAACTTCTTTATGGTTTTGTCACTACTTCATTTGATTTTTCCATTCTTGCAGCAAAGCCTGCTGATGGACTCTTGATTCAAATAGCACTGGATGAGGCCATGAGCATAACAAATGTGGCTCAAATCCCTGAAAATCACGTCAAGTTTCTTGTGTCCACTGAACATATCACCAGTGAAAAAGGCATAAACAGACATGTAGAGGGAGGGTTACAAATACTATTTTAAAATCATCAGCAAACTATGAATATTTATTCTCTCCCTCACTCATCCTGGGAGACAAAGCCTCTGTGAGCTCACTTTTGACCTTCCCCATTTTAAACAAAACTTTAAGCATCAGTGCAAGACACAATGTATTCATCTAACTGCCCTACACAGACTGAGCAGAAAACACCAAAAGTTCTCACAGAAGGCCTTGCTCTGGTTGTAACAAAGGATTCCAGGCAAAGGACAAAAAATATTCTGTCCATTTAATCTTGGAAAAAATTCAGAGAGAGGTTTGCAACCTCATTTTATAAATTGCTGTAAACCAAATGGATGTACTGTAGTTTACTGAATAACTCAAAGTGTCCCTGTGAGTGGGTCATTGCTGAAATCCTAGACATGGTATCAGACTCCACATTTCACCTAAGGGGCACATTTTCACACTATTTAACAAAGGTCAAACATTCCTCAGTTGTCTATGTCTGTATGCTCCTTATTTTTCTGCCCTTCCAATGATTAAATATGGGTAGGCCACTACACAACCCTTCCAAACTAGGCATTCCCATTCCATCTTGCAACATTCCCAAACACTTGCATCTTCTGCAGGCTCTTTTTCTGAGTATGAGGATCAGATAAAATGATTTTCTCTGTTTTATGGGGGTAAATGTGAGCACAGAGAATTCGCTTGAGTTTCTCCTGCAGGTCCACAGCAATGCTTGGGAATAAAACATCTGATCTGCCAATCTCCTACCCATTGAATGACAAGTAAAATAATCATGAATTAATAGCAAGCTAAAGACTTAAGCATTATTTATTCCATCTGCTGATTTAGGGCATGGTTGTGCTCCAACAGAAATTAATGGTAAACTCCCTTTGAGTTCAACAAGAGCAAGATTAAATCCCTGGTTTCTTGCCTCCCACCAGCTTCCCTATAGAAGCTGACAAATCACAAAAGTTAGATGCGTATTTTTCACTTAGGAATAAAGGAGAAAAAAAAAATGCACACAACAGTCATTGCATATTTCTTCTCCCATTCTTTAACCAGGCTTCTGATTTTTATATCAAAAACTCAACAGAATAAACACACACACACACAATAAAAACCAAAAACCAAGATACAGTAAAAGCCTGACCAACACATAAAGTTTGTCTTTACAAAGCAGACACTTTTGCATTTAGGACACTTTTAAAGTCAAGACAGAACATCCCACTGACCGTGGCAACTGGCAGCTGTGATCAATCACTACATAAAATCCTGTGTGTCAGCTAGAAGACACTTGTATTTCTTAAGCAAGTCAATCTGCTAAACAGCTTAAGTCATGAATCCATTCAAAAGGCTAGGAAAACAAACTCATTTGGATGAAATGTTCCTTTATGCCTGATTTTCTTTTTTTTTTTTGTCACCTAATGGTTAATATTAGAGTAGAAATTCCTCTGTGCCACTGTGAGAAGCTGCTTGCAGATTCCAGTGTAGATGCACTGGTTAACAGAGGGGATCTCATCACTTGCTGGTGAGGCTCACCACAGGTATCCCTGGCCATGGCAACAGTTCCAAACTCTTTTCAGACAATTAATCTGACTTAAATATGAAGTTAGTTATCAAACAAAAGGCAAGCAAACATCTCTCCATAGAAACTGAGCATCAGACAAAACTGTTATTATCAAACACACCACTAAACAAATGAGACAGTTTTTAACCCTAGGCTGAACTTTGGTGGAATGAGATCAGCATGGAAAGTCACTCTTTCCATAATTATTTTCTCTTTAAAAACAACATGCCAATGGATTTCTTTGGACAATTTCCTCATTATTCAGACTGTATATTCTGCTTTCTGCCCCTAAATTGTCCTATGAGTGTAATTTAAGTGATTTGTTAACCGTTTGCATACTTAATCTGTCCCACAAAAATAACAAGTTTTCCATTCAGTCCTTTGGATAAATCAAAATGAAATAATCTTAAAATATACTGATCAAACATAAAGAAAAAATGTGAGGGCAAGGACTAAGAAATGAAGAAGGTACACTAAAGAGACTAAGAAAGAAAAAATCCAGCTGTGAAAAAGTGAGGATAACAAAGACATGACTCACAGGAGTCATGAGTCTTGAATGAGTAAAGAGGCCTGTGCAGCTAATCTACAGTAAAACCTGATCACAAAAGGACTTTTACTACCTTTAATGCACTGTGATACCTTTTAGAAGTAGAATAATAAAGCAGAAGTTTGCCTCTTCAAACATCACTCACTTCTACAGCCATCCACAGGAACTAGCTCAAGAACATAAGGATTACAAAATGCAATAATAAAATATGTTTCCATTCACAACCTGAGGGAAAAGTATATGCTGTTTTGCACATTTTTACTGTAAAATGAGAATACTGTGAAAGGTACCTTCTCAGGGTACAATGACACATTTCCTTTCTCACCTAGACCAATAAAAGCATGTAATGCAAGCAGGGTATCACACCTCATAGGTGTCTGTCCATTCCACAGTAACTCTGAGCAACACCAAAGACTGAGTTAATTTGTCTTTACTAGATTGTGCATTCTGTTAGGCTTCTAAATTTGTCATCTAATTAGTGTCTGCTCAGAGAATTTTCTTCAGGTTGGACTTTGGCAGGGAAAGGATTTTAAATGTCAGATTCATTTCCAACTTCTATCTGACAAAGAAATTTTGAGTCCTCCTGTTATGAACAGGAGGAAAAGGAATTGGCAATAGCTAACAGCAAGGATGGGAAACATACCTGTTTTCTCAGCATATTTCTGATGCAGAAGGCAACAGGTTCAGGATTGTTGTGGGTTGATGGCATTTCATAACAGTCTTTGAGGAAAATTTCCAAGTAAAAGCTTGAAATCCATCACCACTTAAACAAGACAATTTCTCTTTCCCTTCATCACACTTTTTATTGTACTTTAAGATGGCTGCTTACCAGTGATAAATGAAAATCACTTCTGGAAGGTGAAAATAATATCTCTGAAATGCAACTGGGTGATAGATTTTCTCAGTTGTTCTCATATATTTGAGTTAGGACACAGGAGTTTGGCTTGTACAAGAAATCTGTGGAAAAGCAGAACATCACTTCCACAGAGCTTAAGCTTTCTCACCTGTACAAAGAAACTAACAGCCAATACAGCCTTCTCACAACTGGATGCTGGAATCAGTTTCAAACATCACAAATTTAAAAGCTAGGGGTTGGGGGGCACTGCCTTGCTAAGAACTGCAGCTATTGCCTCCCTAAATACTGTCACATCAGCTCAGGGGTGAAGCTCAAAGCTGAGCTCACCTCCAGAGCACATGAAGAATGTGCCTCAGACTCTGAAGTCTGCTTTGGACTTCTAATTGGAACTTGCCATCAGTTAATTGGTGTACATTGTGTTCAGGCACTTGGCTGTGGATAGGGGAATGAGGGGGGGAAACAAACAAAACAAGGCACCGATTTTAGTTCTGGTAGATAACAGATGTGTGAGCCATCCACTCTGACAGGAGACTTCCTTGGAGCTTAGATGATTTACTGCAAGGAACAGTTAATTCCTACATGGGTAAGAAAGTCTGCCTTTATGCACCTTGAATTCAGGGGGTTTCTCTGTGAGGCAGAAGTACAAGACTTTTTTAATATAAGTAAATGAGACCACTTCCAGACCACAGGCAAGTGGATCTACAGTAAAAATCATAACTACCAATTGCATTTCCACGTGAACCAAAGTAAAAGGAAAACTTCCTTTTTTACCCCCTTTTTACCCCTTTCACATAATAAAAGCTATGTATATGCTGAAATAAAAATTACCTTTATCCAATGTACGTACTTATCCACAGTTTTGAATTTATACTTCAGCTTTTTCTTCATGGAAAATGTTAATGGTTATCAAGAAATCCAAGATAAGTTGTACCACTGTCCACATGGTCCAACAGAGTCATTTGAAGGAGCAAATCTTTAAACTAAAAATTACACAGTTCACAGTATAAAACAGTTCATGTCGCAGCTAGCAAGACAATAACATGTTCACAGAGCTATTCCCTGAATTTAAACAGGATCCATCTAGCAGGTGTGAAACATGTTTCAAAGGGTGTCTATTTTGACATCCTCCTGTGCTGCAATTAACTGCTCATTGAAGTCTGCACTCTACAGCTCGAGGCCTTCTGGGAGTGAAGGAGTGAGGCTTGCACAGCGCCCTGAATCACACACACAGCACCCATGTCATGCTCTGTTTAAAAATGTTGAGAGAAGAGAGCTTCCTTGGTGCAAGGCCAAGCACAGTGAGTCACTGGCTGCATTTATTTCAAAGCTGGAAGAAGCTCTTGCCACCAACAGGACCTGAGAAGCTACATCCAGGAAATACCTATGGAAAGTTTCACAGAATCACAGAACCTCAAAAGGTAAAGAAAATGAGTTAATTTTGTAAGTACACATGTTGATGGCAGCTCTATGTATCTAATAAACCACATAGCACACAAGTGTATTATCCTATTTATATTCGTCCAGCAACCACTTCATGTTACTCAGGTCATTGTTTATGAATACACTTGATCCAAGAAAAAGTTTTCTCGTTTTCTCAGGATAAATGTTAGCCCTTAAAGGTAGTTGGAAAATTAGAGTCTTAGTACACCCATGCAATGTATCATGTGGCTTTTAAAAACAAAAACAAACAAGAAAACCTACACAAAGAGGAGTGCACTAGAAACAGATTGACCATTTCATGGAAGTGCAGCCTTCCAAACAGGCAAATCCAGGATTTCCAACTCAATTTCACTGAATCCACTGACAAACTCAAACAAGGCTCACTTCAGAGAAATCAAAACTTGACTGGCAGTCTCTGATGATAAGCACAGCTGTGAAGTTAAAATCTTTAAAAAAGCCTTTGTAAGTCCACACAAGTTTAGCATCTAAATCCAAGCTCAGCTCCACCATGTAAATTGAATTAGAAATTCCAGGGAAAACACACGCCTCTGCATTCATGTGAGTCCTTTGCTTATCTTAGGGAAACAGAGATTACTAACAGTGTATAAAAACAAGAACACTGGAGGTCAAGTCCAAGACAGATTGAAAATCTGGAAAAAAGTGTTATTCATGTCATCTTATGAGGAATGCTTTACAAACAGCATGAACTGGCAGGAAGAATGACAAGACATGCACTCCTGGCTGTCTAGACTGAGCTTGAGACTAGCCAGCCACATAGACTGTAAGAGTGAAATTTCCCAAAAGCATTGGAAAAACACAGTTAAATTAAACAATCTGATATTAAAAGCAAATAGGCTCCTTCCAAACAGACATAAGCGATTTCCAGATTTTGTCTTACTAGAGCCTAGAAGAACAGAACAACACTACAAATCCCACAGTAGCTGGAGATGAGAAAATAATAGGGGCTGAGGTTCCTCTTCATTCTCTCCAAGGCTTCTAGGTTATAGTATCACAGAATGAGTACCTCAGAATCACCCTGAAGTTCCTGTCCAATTTATAATCTGAAACTCCAGGGAAAATTCTGGGAAATAAAGTGAATTTCTTTCAAACTTTCTCAAACTGCAATGACATGAGGGTTTCATTTGCAAACGACCAGAGTATGTTCTGTCTCAGAAGCCCTTTCTGTGACTAAATTTACATTAGAGCCCCGGCCTCTACCACCTTGCTTCCATGATAAAAGAGAAAAAAAAAATAGCACAGTTTGGTTGGTTCTTTTCATGGGCATCAGGAACAGAGGCCTAAAGAACAAACAAAACTATAAAGGTGAAGACTCAATCCTAAATCCAAAGCAAGATATCCAACTCCTCTTCACAATGATCTGAAGACAGCACAGCAGTCAAGGCTGCTCTGATGTCTGATTGAGCTGTTTCTGGGGCCACAGAAACCCTCTCCTTAAAGACACCAAGGCAGAAATGGCTTCATGCAGCACAAAGTTGTTTTGTATTTTAGAGGATCAATGAATACCTTCAGAAAACGAGCCTAGGACATAAGTTCTAGTGATAAAATTGTTCAGGGGCTGTGAGCAGTGAAGATCAGATCTGTTTAATACAGGAGAAAAAGAAATATCAAGGAGTGGAGAGTATTGCAAGGAAAATCAAATCTTTTTTTCAAAGGTGTGCTGAAGTGATTGATTTCAGACTCATTAGTTACTTAACTCTACATTAAAATCAACTGAATTGTTTAATGTGAGCCCCAAACCAGCTTTAAAGGCTCATTTACATTAACTTTTAACCCTGCCAAGAAGAAAGTTGCCACGAGTCTGGCTCCATGAATGCTCATATGCCATAATCATCAATAAAACCTAGCCATTGATCACATACCTTTATGTAACTTTTCATAGGCTTTTCTTCAGTGGGGAATATTATATGATAGTGTCTTGAGCCTTTGCTAGCAATATCAGAAATGCTATCAGGAATTGCCCTTGATGGTTAAATCAGGGCTCTGGATCACTTCAATACACTGGCACGATGCTGTGCACATCCCCTCTCCAGCTAAGCTTTATTTTCTGCCATATAAAGCAATTTATTTCATTGCCATCACACTTTTCTGTCCAGCTGCCACTGAGCACATCGTAGAGTTTTATTCATAAAGCCAAAAGAGTTTCATCAGGAGGCATAGGCTTGAGGCATATATATACAAGATAGCAGTCATCTAGATTATTTTGTTGCTGATTAATTTGCCTTTCTCTATATAAAATAAATATTACACACATGATTCTTTTTCAATTTCTTCTGTATACACGTCTACCTCCAATGACCATTTAAAGCTCTTTCTGATAGGCACTGAGGTCCTCCTTCCCTGCTTTTCTCCCATGTATGAATGAGAATCTTTATCTCCCTTTTCCTTCTGAAGCAGCTCAGAAGGAACTCTCCTCCTTTTTCCTGTCCCACTTCCAATAGATACCTGCAAGGATTTTTCCAGCATTCACAACTACTACAACCACTTACATGGTAGATCATGACCAGGCTTAAAATGTAAAAAAGAGTTAAAAGCCAAGTGTTAGTTGTCTGTATTTGCCTGGAGAACATGTGGAAAGCAGTAACAGTAGCAACTATTAGTACAGAAAAAAAGTGTTAAATTGCAATCCAAAAGGTAGATCCTGTATCCTATCAAAAAGGTGGCCCAAATGGAGTCAGGTACAAACCTCTGCCTCAGTGGTATTTTCCCATACCCAGAAAATCATTACTTGGCTCCAGCAGCATTTTCACCATGACAGAAAGCACCATCACCACAAAAGAAGTCTAATGTAAACTTAGCCTGATTATTTTAAAACTGGAATTAGTTCTCATTAGAAAGGCTAGGAATCATGTTCTCTAGAGAGAGGTGTGTATTGTACAAGACCACTTGAACAAACTCTATGAATCTGAAAAGCTTTCAGCTGCAGATGAAAAGTCTCTGACCTCTCACACTTGGCTGCTTTTTCTAGTTTTATCACCCCAGCTATTACCTCCTTCTGCAAACTTGGCTTCTAGGTATATTTTACACAATTGTACACTGATAAATAACCAGGATGTCGATGTTTTTTAGGGAAATTTTTTCCTCTTTAGAAATGCTAATTTTCCCGTACTTAAGGAGAAACAANGCCAGCTCGCACCCCCACCCCGCCTGCCGAGGCGTCCCGGGAACTCTTTTCACCTGGGGATCCCGAGATTCAAACTCTTTTCTCCCGGTCCCGGCCGGACCACGTGGCCACCGCCGCCTCGGGCTGCCAGTGGGTTCTCTGGTCTGGTTTTGTTGTCGCTGTTACATTTGTTGTCTGTTTACCTCATACAAATACTTAGTAAAGATCTGTTATTCTTATTCCCTATCTTTTGCCTGAGAGCCCCTTGATTTCGAAATATTATTAATTCGGAGGGAAGGGGGGTTCACATTTCTCATCCCAAGGGAGGCTCCTGCCTTTTTTGGTAAATACTTGTCCAAAACCGGGACACCAGGATTATATAATTTTTTTCATGTAACAGCCTCCATGGCATGTAAAATCATTAGAGCCACAAAAGTTCACATACTTTTGTTTATAGAATCAGACACTAATGACCTTAGGAGGTGACTAAACCCAGAAGAATCTGCACCTTATGCTTTTTTCCTTTATCAATCCCTTTAATAAAACTTAAACTTGAACCTTACAGTGAATACTTACATGCTTCAAGTGACATATATTTTGTAGAAATCAGTCTATTCACAGGCAGGAAACTAAGTATGATGGAGAATGAGGCCTAAAAGAGTCAGGTGAATGTACCTAAAACCAACAAAACCTAGACAGTACATCTTAAAAATTTGGGTCTCATAAGGTAACATAGATTGAAAGAAAATATCCCACATTGCTAGCTCATCTAAAGCCCACATCACAGGGAAAACTGGGACAGAATTTATTATCATTTATTCTGCAGAGCTGATTGACTATATATGTGCTGTACCAGCAACTTGTTTGAACTGATATAACAATGCTTTGTTCCAAGTTTTATCTGTTGCAGTTCAGATTATCATTTTTGGTTCTCCTTGAAACCATCTCATGTCCTTTACCAGAGATAATTTTATTAGCTAAGAAATAGAATTGCGATTTGAAAGCTTGATAGCAAAAGCACCATTTCCTATAATCAAAGACATATAAAAATAAAGTAAAAATAACTCAATTGCTGGGACTTTGCACCATGAAAACAATAGATCTGCTCTTGGCTCCTCAACTGATTCCTAAAAACTTTCTTGCCAAATAAGCAGTGATCAATTTATTGAAATTAGTTATTCCCAAAATGCAGTGACACTAAATATTTTACCTCGTTGCTGGTGAGCACTGGCATTTAAATCTCAAATCAAATGCTACAGCAGACCTAGAAAGTTTCTTTTCCCTACAAAAATACACTCCAAACACCTGCCTTTAAATTATATTCACTATCTGACAGCCTGCATGCAGTCCTACCATACCTTGTTTCCTTCTAGTGCTGACAATACAGACTTGTTTATAGTTCGTGTTTCCCAGAAAGAGCCCTTGAAGTAAATATGGAGTAAACATCTCACAGGAGCACTGGGATTCCTTGCAGGATTTGAGCTACCCCTGTGCCATCTGGAGTCCTGTGTTCAGCAAACTCTGTAAAGACCAAGATGCTGAATGAAAATCAGCTGTGCCTGGACATGGGTGCTGTTCCAGAGGGAATTTTAGGAGCAGTTACAGGCAAAGTTGGTAACCCATTGTAAATATTACTGCATTATGAGCTAGCAGCCTATAAATCCCTTCTCAGTGGCATATGCCTGTGGGAAAGGCCATGCAGGCTTCCATATGGTGGTGATATATCATGTGATTTTTTAAAGGCATACTGTAACTCGGACTTATTTACTGTTCTCTCCCCTCATGTCTGTAAACAAAGAAAAGCTTAAAAGGTTGCATTCCTTCCTACTCCTCACTATGGTATTGAAACCAAACTGAGACTTTAGCCACATAAACATCTGTCATCTGAACTTAATTTGTGGTACTTTCTCTTTTTATTTCTTCTTCTTCAGAAAATAAAATACTCAGATGTTTCTGACTACATAAAAGGAGAGCTGAACCATCTCATTTTCCTGCATAAGTGTCAGAAATAGTGATAGGTAAAAATAAGGGGAAATTTTTAAAAACCAAAACAATTACAAAAAATTAAGCATGCTGAACATCAACCATATCCTGAATAGTCTCCTTCTATCTGCCTCCACACATAAGAGAGTACAAAATAAACTCAGATACCATTTAATTCTGGTTTAATTCATAAAAGAATTCAAATGAAAGCAGCAAACTTGTACAAATTGCACCTAGGAAAATGCACTGAAACACAGAGGAAGAAACAAAATTAAAATTTTCACATTTTCTTTTTGATTTTTTTCCCCTATCTCTCTACTACACTCATGAAGATTCAAAGGGAAAATTATTCCATTAATAAGAAAATAATTCCATTAATAAGAAAATCAAATAATGGAGCATATTCAATCCCTGCTTCTTGCCACTTCCTTTCTTCAAAGTAAACAATTTGTTATTTTATTTATTATTCTCTCTTAATTTGATAGGGTGAGGTAAATTTAGCAGTCTAGCAGAAAAACAGGAGACAGAAGAATCATAGGGAACTTCAGGCTGGAAGANTATATTTATATTTATATTTATATTTATATTTATATTTATATTTATATTTATATTTATATTTATATTTACACTGGTCACTCAGTGTGGTTTCACTCTGATCCACCCCCAGGGATCTGTTACCAAGAACCTCAGGGGTGGATTGTAACACCAGCCTGAGGCACAGGGTCAGGATGTGGCCAGAGGGGTGCAAGGCTCCTCACAGGCACTAGGCAGGGAGCAATCAAGCACCCATAGCTCAGCCTAAACAATAAAAAAGGAAGCAATAAAATCTATGCAAGTTTATTTTATTTAATGTATCATCACCACTATCAGGTCAGGGGTTAATTGGGCTAAAGAGGCAAACAGGGCAGCAAAGGAGAGCTATGATTTGGTGTCTGTGCGGTGCCATTTCTGAGAAGTGTTGAACTCTGGGATGAAAAGGGTTGGCAGGCACCCTAAAGACCATCCAGCTCACACCTTCCCAGCCATGGGAAGGGACATCTTCCACTTTTTTGCTCAGAGCCTCACCCAAAGTGATATTAANATTAATAAGAAAATAATTCCATTAATAAGAAAATCAAATAATGGAGCATATTCAATCCCTGCTTCTTGCCACTTCCTTTCTTCAAAGTAAACAATTTGTTATTTTATTTATTATTCTCTCTTAATTTGATAGGGTGAGGTAAATTTAGCAGTCTAGCAGAAAAACAGGAGACAGAAGAATCATAGGGAACTTCAGGCTGGAAGATACTTCAGGGTGCTGTGATCCAATCTCCTGTTCAAAGCAAGGTCAGCTCTGAAGTCAGACCAGGATGATCCAGCCAGTCCTGAACATTCCCAAGTATGAAGACTGCATAGCCCCTCTGAGCAGCCTGTTCTGCTGCCTGCCTGCCCCCAGGATTAAAAACTTGTTCCTTAGACCCACTTGGAACCTTACATCTCTTAAGTGGTATTTTTCTACTTTTTATGTCATCATATTTCCAGTTTTATTAACCAAAACAACTGCATACCTCCTTTCCTTTGCAACCAAGTTGCTCCACAATAAACATGGCATATTTATATTTATATTTACANGGGTTGGCAGGCACCCTAAAGACCATCCAGCTCACACCTTCCCAGCCATGGGAAGGGACATCTTCCACTTTTTTGCTCAGAGCCTCACCCAAAGTGATATTAAACACTGCCAGGGATGGGGAGTCCAAAAGCTCTGGAAGACCTGTGCCAGTGCCTCACAGAAAGCAGAAGCAGAACTCAAGCCCACACTCTTTGAACACATAGAAGATAGCTGTTCCTTCTGCTCCTTTTTCAGGGGAATTAGGAGCCTCATGTGAGGAGACAACACGGGTTCTTCGTGTGAGCAGCTGACCCCTGACACACAAGTCATGGCTGCCATGGCTCCGTGGACATGGAGCGGAGGTCCCTGACAACTGGGGGGGGGTGATGGTAACAGGGAATATGAGGGGAAGAGAGGAGTGTAGCAATGGCTCTTAATTAGGTGCAGATGGAGGATTTGCTTGGGTTTTACTTCCATCCCTGGTGGTACAAGGGAGTAGATTTTGGCCAATGGATTTGGGTGGTTCAAGATGAGAATGGACTTTTTTACTTTGTGGTCTTGGACCATGAGATTGTGCAAGGAATGATAATTTTGAAGTGGCTGTGGAGTCAATTTTTGGAAGAAAGGAAGAAAGGAAAGTCCAAAGGAAAGTCTCATGCTCTAGCAGCTCATGGAGAAGAGGGAGGGAGATGCATGGTCACCTACTCCTTGACTCTGCCAGCGGCAGAAATCCCCACCACAGAAGCAGCAGAACAGGTGGTACATCTACTCCTCAGCTGAGGCAGCTCAGGCTGTCACACTAATGGAGTTGCCATCAGCTCCAGTTTACATTACTATGTGAGACTGAACTACAGCAGCAGAGAGCTCTGATTCACAATCCCTGTTGGAGCTAAAGGGCTAAAGAGATGGCCTCCCCCACATCTCCTTGGCCAATGCAGCTACAGCCCGCAGGGATCATGAATCAGAGTCTGGCAGCCGGGAAAAGATTAGGAAAAAGAAGTAAGACAGGAAATAGGGAAGAAGAAAGAGAATAAAGAAGTGAGAGCAAGAAAGGAAAGAGTGTCAGCAGAAAGAAAAAGCATTATTAGTATGTGTAAGAGGGGAAAAAAAAAGGATAGGAATTTGTTAGGGTGTTTCTCAAATGCCTAAATTTAGAGACAAGGCACCTCACATCTATTAATTCTACTGAGTTTTTGATTACCTTTGGACTTGATCTCAGAAAGAGCCAGTAACAAGTTGTTGGAATCAATTACAACTGTAGTAGTTTATAAAATATGGTCATCAAATTAAGTGAAAAAGCTTCTGTCTGGGATTTGAGTACTCCAAGCTATGCATCAGGGAGCAGAGTCACACCTTAAAGAGTTAATAACACCAGTATGGAAAAGATTTTTACCTGGCTGGGCAATTAAGAAGTGTCCAAGTGATGAACAGGAGAAATTGGCACTTCTAAAACATAAGGCAGCAGGCAATGGCTTGTTAGGAAGAAAGGCAAAACCCTTTTTGCTTGACTTAACGAATGATAAATTAGCAGGTCAGGGGAAAATCTTTCCACTGAAATGATTCAAAAGGTATGCAGGGACCAAACGCTGAAAAGGAATCCGCCTGCTTCAGGCTCCACTCAGTGAGTGTAACCTGAAGACTTAAAGACTTAGTGAAAACAGAGGCCTCAGTTATAAATGCTGCCAGGAGTTTGCCAACTTGTCAGTTAAGTCATATGGAGTAAAGGAAACCATCAAATTGGATTTAAATGCTGCTTGGAGAATATGTTGGGGTTTTCTCCATTCCCTTCTGTTCATTCAAGAACGCGTGTGTGCCATCTCTTTAGGAATTGTAAACAAATACTTACTGACTTGTAACTTAATTTTTGTTAGGAGTTATTCCAAGGAGGGTTGAGCCCTAAGGCACTCCTTCCCTCAGGAATGACAACCCTGAAAATTTGTGCCTTAGACATTTGCAAGTTCCTACACGTTCCCATACAGGCACAAGGTTCTGTGTCTCTGCATGTGACAGGCTCTGCTTGAGTCCTCTGGCAAAAGGAGGTTACAGGGAAAATGTCTTTAGGGTAAGCACGGGCAGCCAGGAGAGCTCTTGGGCATCGGGCAAGGCACCAACTCTGTATTTCAAAGGTCTCATGGGACATTAAATAGCAATAAAGATTGAAACAATGTGATTGAAAAGGAGAGATACTCATGACATGTGCTGCAGGATAAAGTAAAAACTGTCCATGTCCTTGATGGTGCCAGAAGTTGGTCTCAAGATGAAATAGTCCAAAGAAATAGAATTAGCCTCTCAGTGTTGCCACAGATGAAATTAAAGGCCAGAAATGAGACAATGGGAGGCAGCTAAAAATGAAGATAATAAAGAGGCCAAACTGGCATCACAAGGAACAGAGCACCGGAGGTGAATGGGCCTGACAGCCATGGTCAGTTGGCTGCAATGGAAGGACATAACCAGCAGAATAGAAGCAACTTTACAAGTCACACAGCCTGTAATTCACACAGCACAGGCAGATCCTTCTGACAGTTTGTGCAGCGTCCACAAAGCAGCTAAAGACTGTCAGGTATCTATTTTATTCTTCTAGCTGGCAGGACAAAACTTCATCCATTTTCAATAGTGTAGACTAGACAATATTTCAGATTACACCCTGGTCAAACATGAAATTTTTAATTGTTCCAGCAATAGACAACCAGCAATGATGGGGCTTCAAAGAGCAGGATGGTTTAAGTTTTCTGCAGAAACATTTGTTATATGCCATACCTATGCCAAGAAGAGGATTGAGATCTTATGTGGTGGGAAAGTAGGCAATTATTGTTCTCATTAAATTACTGTAGGCCAAAGCACTTCAAATCCTCAGGAAACAGTTCATTTAAATGTGGGGATGATATGTTTAGCACTAATCTACTACTACTACCAGGAAGAGCATAAGAGAAACCTCAGCATCAGGAGATGGGCAAGTTAGGAAGCAGCAAAATCATTCCCACATACAGTCCCATCCCTGAAGCTCTCCATAGAAAATATCCACAGCAGTACCTTCTGTCACTACAGCTCAGAGTGCAGCAAGAATGTAAAGTCACCATGCCACACATCCATTTAGCAGAGTTAGTGCAGGGCAGGCAATCAGTGACCAGAGATGAGAGATAGCAAGGACTATGTGGTGTTGGGGAAATCAAAACCCCTGTCCTGATTGCAAGAACAGTTCCCCAGCTGGGAAGGTAAAGAAGGCCAGAAGGGGGAGGTAAAGAATCAATTACACTTCCATCAAAAGAAAAGAAAAAGCCAAACAGAGAGAAGTCAGAGAAACAGCAATCACTAAAAGTGGAACTAATACAGCCTGGAGAATGGAGTCAGCATGAACCAGCACGTGGTTCCTAGTGGGTTTAGTGGGACCTAGAAAAGGTCCTTGAAATATATTCCTGTTTTCTCAGCAATCCTATCATGCTCTCAAAACAGCCACACTGGCTCTACTCAGTTGCTTCCAGGTGGCCCCTGCAGTCACTGTCATTATCACTCTCCTTGAGCTAACCTGCCAGCCCCTCACTTTTGTGTCTCTGAGTCTTTCATATGGTTTATCCACAAGATGGATAAGTCACCATCAAGAGCCAGCTGCAGCAAGGACTGAATGCTCACCTACCACCTCATGCATAGATCTTCAGAGTACAAATGTTGGCAGGAAGTAGCTATTCTCTTTCTTCTGTTAGTCCTGAATGGTATCATACAGTCTCATTTCCCTTCCAGAAAGTGTCCTTTGTTCTGACAGTGAATTTATATAGACCAAGCAGTGACACTTTTGTACAGGGGAGTCTTAATGTTTGGGCAGCAAGGCTGGGAAAATAAAATTTCTGCTCAGCAAGCATTAGCTTTTTTCCACTTCTTCCCTTCCTAAAATTTACAGTCTCTTCTATCCACCTTTCATCTGCTCAAGGGAAAAAACAAAACAAGGAAAGAGCCTTTTCTTACGTTCTTCACTTAAACAAAACCAGGCTTTCACATTCAAAGAGATTCATACCCTACTACCAAGATAATAGGTGAGATGCAAGTCCAAAAGTGCCCCTGCTGTGTGCTGAGCATTCATGGGTGGTCAAAGCTGTAACTGAGCTGCCTCACAATGGTGCAGCAAGAATTCAGATTTATTTTATGCAACTGGCATTCCATTTATACTTTTTGGTCCAATGTATCTCAGAGAGCATTACAGAGCATTTAATCACAATACCTACAGCACAGTTCCACCAGAGTCATTTAGCACATGAAAGGGGACGGAAGGGGAGGAGATGGGAGAAAAAGGAAAAGAGGAAGGTTGATTCTGGAAACTTTAATTCTCACCTGATTAAAAATCAGTTAAGTGTTCTGACAGTCTTCCTCCTAAGTCCTGTCAAAACCTTCTCACTCACTGTACCTCTTCTCAGCAACTCAGTTCATATCGTCTGATGGTTAACCCTTGCTTTCTAATTCCCAATTTGTTTGCCTATGGCATAAATTCTCCACAAGTCTGGCATTCTCCTAACTGCCTAAATGCTCCATAACAGCCCTCTCTTAATGTTAAACTGCTGCAGCCAGGCCTGTCCAGCAAGCAAACACACAGCCTTGGTACATAAAGACCCATCCTCTCATTGTGCAAACCTTAACTCTTCCTTGAAAACACCAAGTTAAAGGACTTTAAAAACTTTCTCCCTGTGTGATTTGTCTTCATGTTTTGGTCTGTAGCCTAAACTGCAGCTCCCCAGAGTAGGTAAAGCTTTCCTATCCAAGCCTTATAGCATGCCAAGCACATTGCCAGTACTTGACAAATAATTGCTGCCTCCACACATTATTCTTCTGACTCCGATAGCAGAGCCCCAGGAATTCAGCCCAGAAGCTAACGAGCAAAGTCCGGAAAAAGCAAATAAGCATCTTGAGGAAAGCTCATCTTTCTCTCAGCTGCTTCTGGAACCAGAAGCAAAGACAAAAACAAAGGAAAAAAAAACAACCACAGTTAAAAAACTGCAACCAGCCTGAAACCTTCATTCCTTCTGTTCCTCATCTTGGTAAGTTAGAAGTACAGTAGCTTAGCCTCCCCTCCAGTTAGCTTGGCCTGACTTCCTATCCATGGATGGGGGCTCAAGGATGAAGAAATATGTGGGCTGCAAACATGTAGTGGTGGTTTATTTAGTATGTTTCCATCAGGGCACTTCAGCTTTTCTCCTTTATTTTCTATAGGAATTTTTCATTTAATAGTATTGAACATAAGGGCAAATGAATGGCTGATCAGGCACATAAAAACCTACTGAACCAAAATCAGAAGAATAAAAAAACACAAGTATGATTCACACATAAGAGATCAAGAAACCAAGTCTATTTTTACTAATCACTCAGTGCATTTTACAATATGCTTTTACAAGCGCAGAGAAAATTCCATCTATTTATATGCATATATTCCTCTAGCAGGGGACAGATTTGTCCTTGCAATACAGAAGAATGGTGTGCTGTGTTCTTTGTTTTGTGGCCTCTTAAAATATTTTATAAAACAAAAAAAATAGTAACAGTTATTCTGAACTTTCAAGATGAAAATGTTCTCCTCTGGCTTTAGAGTGGAGCTTATGCAAGAGAGGAGTGCTGCTGCCCAGGCTCTGTAATGGCTATTTCAAAAAGCAGCTGTGTCCTACCCAGAGACGTTGGTGGTTCATGCAACATGAACCAAATGCCAACACTTTTCAACACACTGACACATCAGATTCCCCAGAACTTTGTTAGAATTCAGAGCACACCCTCTGCAAAGCTCCCTTTACCCTCCCTCTGGATTTGACAGATGAGAAGGAGCAGGCGATGCCGGCACCCAGAGAGCTGCGGGGAAAGGGGGTGGCAGAGCCGTGTGAGGGCAAGGAGGGGCAGGCACACAGAGAGCCTTGTTCACCTGTGGGTTTCCAGGTGTCTTTGAACCCTGTGTGCTGCAAGGGTGGGTTGTTTGCTTTCAGTCAACAGCCAGCAGTGCTACCCCATCACCGTAACCTATTTCTATTCACAGACATGTGACAACAAAAATACTCCATGGGGCCACAACAGAACTGTTCCAACAGTTTGTGTGGTTCCCTCTGTGGGGAGAAGATACACCCCAAGGATGCTCACCTGCCTGCTCTTTGGCCACACCATTTGCAGCTCAAACATGTGTGATTAATATCAAGAACATGACAAGTGCTGCTTCTCTCCTGCTTTCTTTTCTGCCTGACTTGGTTGCTACTTAGAGTATGCACTGACAGATTGAAGGGGAACCTCCTCTGTCTACTCCCCATCACAGTTGTGATCACCATTGTATTTGCCTTACCCACAAAGGAAAAGAAGTGTTTTTCTGGATAGAAAGAAGTTATCTAAATTCAGAAGAACCCTGATTTGGTTACTAATGCCAAGAAGAAGATGGCTATGGACTTAAAGTCACCAACTGGATGTATCCCAAGTAAACATAAGTTTACACCACTCACAAGCCCCTTTGGCTCACAGAGTGAAGGGCATTAAATCCATTGTTTCACCTTGTTTGTCCCAAAGAGAAAGTTCTAAATTTCTATCATAAAATCAGAATATCTTGAGTTGGAAGGAACCCACAAGGATCATCAAAGCCCAACTCCTGGCCCTGCACAGGACAACCCCATGTTCCTGAGACCATTGTCCAAATGCTTTTATCCTGCCTTCTTTTCATTTTCTAATAAACAGGAAGAGATGCACTGGCTGCAAGCTGGAAGGAAGCAGCATGCAGTATTTCACATGCAACGAAGCCTGAAAGGTTTCCTTTGGTGTAGACATGGCTGAGTTTTCCAAACAGTAACAAACAGCCAGTGAAATGAGTTTGCATTCGGATACACTTGGCTCAGCAGGCTGTGGTTTAGCCTCTTGGGTAAGCTCAGATTTGACATGGGTTAAAATAAAATAGTCCTTGGCCACTGGTCCTGGTAACTGAAATCTCACTCTTGGAGGACTGGTTAAGAGGGTCCAGATTCAGTTCTTCCACAGCCACTGCAGCTGGAACAGAGCTGGTCTGTCAGTGCCCAGCTCCATTAATCCTACGCGTCTGATCTGTCTGAATTTCACTAAGAAAACAAAGTAAGGGAGCCCTGAGACGCATAGACGTAAATGAAAAAATCCACTCCCGTTTCCCATCTGTCCGCACATTCCCAGGAAAGTTGCACCTCTGTTCCATTACTCAGCATGTGGTTCCAATTGTGACAACAATGCGCGTTTGTTCGGCCGTGCGCCTTCCGCGAACGGCCGTGCTCAAACACCGCGAGCCGCACTCCAATCCAGCCTGGCCTGGGACTGCCCTGCAGGGTCAAGCGTCTGGCACGAGCCCACTGTGTTCTGGTCGGTATAATCTTATAGATGGTCCGAGCAGCAGAACCAGGCTCTTTGATGTCACAAACGCAAATTTGTACACGGTAAGTGCACACCAAGTGTTTTTCACAAGGGCCAAGAAAGAGGGTACTGGGGGAAAAAGCAAGCCAGAAAATAAAAATATCTATCTAGGTATTTCCATTTCCTCTGCACTGGATTTGCTAAATTAAAGAAATCATGATTTTACACTACTCTCCTAAAACAGAATTTAAGCATTTTTTACTCATTTTTATGAACAACTGCTTATGAAGAACTTTCTGCACTGTCTTGCATTTAGTATGAGCAAGGAATATTTTCATAAATACTTGCTATGACCCAGTTTTGGGAAAAAAACCCAAAAAACATTAGCATTGGTGGTTTTAATATTTTTTTGTCTCTTCATGCATTTAGGAATTGTCAACATATTAGCAAGACAGGATGACTTGCTACACCAGCCTGATGTAGTCAGACTTTAGCCCATGTTTTCCAGGTGTTCTCTACTCCTATCTTACACTTTTCCTAAGCTAGGTAATTCTTTCTCATGAAATTCCTTTAGATGCTTCATTGTAAACATCCATTTAATTTACATTGACTTTTTTGCAGCTTGTGTTTTAAATGAAATCTCGTGGCAAGGCATTTGGCTCTAAAGATCTCTTGACCTCACATTTTGGAACAGGGACCTGAAATTAAACAATAAGATGACCAACATATGTGACAGTATAATTAAAAACAGCACTATAATGGTTGCTCGGCAATGAAACAAATTAAAGCTCTGCCATCTCTCAGCTATGACACTTCCTAACATTTAAATACTCAAAATTGTTATGAGGTTATAATTTTATAATGTAAAACCCACATAATTTTACAGTGACAGGGAAAAGAGGGTTATTTACAGAGTTAAAAATTGGGAACTAGAAGTTCAGGAGACTTTTTTAACCCTTTCCCAAAAATCAGCTCTGAGTGCATCCTTCTCTGCTGCATAACGAAAAGTCAGCATGGAAAACATTCCTAAAGCAAATAGAATTTCAATGAATGAAGCCATTAAGAGTTTCACAGTAAGAAAGAAAACAAGAACCTAAACCCAAGCTTATTTAAAAATCATATGTCATCTCTATTCTGAAATATTCCATGCTGTTCTTCCTACCCTGCAGGCTTTCAAGCCTCATGGAGCCACACTTCGCCACCGCAGCCCTGGCTCTCCTGGTGCTAGTTAAGGGGCTGCACAGAGATGGTCACACCAGAGATGATATTTAGACTCGATGCTTCCAGTGAAAGCCCCAGAGAAGAGGCATAGGTTTAAACATTTGTTTGCTTCTGAAGAATGTTCTCTTTGTGAAAAAAAAAGAGGTTTGTTTTTTTTTCCAAGATCTTTGAATATAGGGGCCAAATAGAACACAAGCCCTTATTTTGCTAACATGTCTGTACTCTTGAGATGTAAGAGTATAATCTTGAATCATGCTGAAGTGTAAACTGTACCAACATGAGATTTTAAAAACCCAAACAACAAAAACATACAGCAGGATTTTCTTACAGCTGACTAAAACTAGTCATCTACCTCAACCTGTCTTCTAGCAAGAACCTTTTCAGTCTCTGAAAGATTACAGATTTCCTGAAAGGTGCAGAGGTAGGACAGAACAGGAGCGGAAAGTCCAAGATGAAAGATCATCACTAATGGAAACATATCCACTGGTTGGGATTACACATTACAGATAAATCCTCCCAGCAATGGACAGTTTGCACATGGATATGGTGGGTGTTGACCTGTCCTCAGGTACTGAGTGTAACAGGGCACTTGGTTTGCTCTTGCACTGGGTGAGATGGCTGGTGCCAGGGTTAACATCCAGCCAGGGCGAAAAATTAATGTCTAGTGATCATAAAAGTCTAACTTTTTCTGTTATTCCTATTGCTTCACCAGATGAAAAGAGTAGATATAAATTAACAGGTCTAGGCATATCCAGCAATACTGATGCTCAGCCAAGCAAAGAGTTTTAAATAACCCAAAGCTGTGTCTGAGGTTTGTTTCTTCCTAGGTGACCCATTACACACCACAGACAGGCACTGCTGCATCTGAGTTCAAACAGGCACTGAGGCACACTCAGCATTTTTGAAAGCCAGATTTGTATACCCAAAATAGGAATTGAAGAGCTTTAGTTTGAGACAGTGTGTTTTGTGATCCCAGCTTAAAAGGAAGAGGTCAGATAACTGCCTCAGAGACAGCAAGATTACTCCTTTGGACAGCAGAATATTTTTTAGCTTGGCATAAAAGCTGATCTTACCTTTAGAGGACTGAAGTTCAACTGGCAAAATTGAGGGAACATATACTACAGAAAGATACAGAAATGAGTTAATAAGGGCAGGGACTCTGAAAGAAGCTCAGGGAAGTTTTAGTGTGGAGTCACAACCTCATAGAGGAAGCCCCACTTATGAGGACATGCCCTGATGAGCAACAATGGCTGATGTTTGCTAATCTGAGAGGATAAGACTGTTTGGGCCACGCAGCCAAGAGAGCTTTGATAGCACTTTGAAGGGCAGTCATGAGGACTCTTCTGAGCCTCTGGATATAGCACTAATTGCATCTTCATGTCCTGCAACCATCACAGTCCAGACATGCAAAGAGACTTAAAAGAGGAAGAGAAAGACAAAAAGAGCTGCTGAGGGGAAGGTAATGGAGATTAGAGTTAACACAAGCAGGTTTGTGTGGGTCTAATGGTTGGCAGGGCTGGTCCAAACCTGTAAACTGGCAAATGTTTCCCCACTATGAGGGTTTTATATCCTCTCACAAATCAAGCATTTGTGAAAAGCAAATATTGTAACTTGTGTATTTACTTACTGTGCCAGTCTGTGGGTGCTTTTCTTGTGCATATCAACACCACTAATAAAAAATATTTTTACATCTTCAGTAGCAAAAGCTGACCAGGGCCAACAAGGCCAGTATGATGTGGCCAGAGCATACACAGAGAGAGAGGGGATTTGCAGGGCTATCAAGAGAACCTTTCACTTCTTCCCCATACAGCCCTATTCCAGAAAATTTCATAGACAAGTTTATTCTGTCCTATGACCTCAACAACCAATTGACACCAGAGACAGCTGTGTCCATCTCAATGCAAATCCAAGACAGCCTTAAGGAACA
>VZRX01009693.1:7293-18151 GCA_013398075.1 Notiomystis cincta | reverse complement strand
CTGTGGCAGTCAGTCTGTCTGTGTCAGTGTCTCTGTCTGTGGCAGTGCCCTGGGGAGGAGGACGCAGGCAGCTCCCTGCCGCTCGGGGCCCTGGCAGCTGCTGCTCTCTCCGCTCGTGCCGGAGGGCACACGGAGCAGGGGGACACCGAGGAGCAGGCGCTGCCCCTCCGCAGCTCTGTGTGCTGGCCGGGACAGTCCGTGTCCGTGGCTGCTCTGCCCGGGGAAGGGGAGGGCACGGCTCCTTTCCCATCTGCATCCCTGCTTTTCGTGGGAGTGCTCTGCTTTCTGAAGGTCCGGAGCTACAGCCCGTGTTAGCATGCACCGAGCTCTCACCTGATGTCTTTTCAGCCACTACTCAGCCATGATTCTTTACTCCCTGAGGTGAAAAGTGAGACACTCTTTCGTTTGCCTGTCCCTCGCCTCGGTGCATTGCTGAGGCAGGAGGCAGTGGCAGCCGCGATGAAGCGAGTGGCATCCGTGCGGTGCTGCGGGACAGAGCCTCCATCTCCTGGCGGCAGAGCCACATGGCAGCCGGGCTCTGCCTGCAGGAGCTGGCCCGGGACAGGGACCCAGAGCCGGCCCAGGAAGCTGAGAGAAGCTGTGGTGTGTGGGAGGTCCCCGCCAGGCTCAGCCCCTCTGGTCACGGTGGGACAGGGCTTTATCTGCAGTCGTCTCGGGGCTGCTTTGGGCTGCCAGGGCAGGGAAGTGTGGGTTCTGTCTCCAAAACTTACAGATTTTTGTTCTCATCCTGAAGAAGGTTCTCACAAGGTTATTTTAGAGCATTCCTGCCCAACGAAGCCTCAGCACCATCCAGCATCTGTTTGCCAAGGTTTACTGGAAGCGAGGTGCTACCACACAGACAGTTTCAGGAGGGGGAAAGCTCAGGGATTTTCTCTCACATCCTCTGATACTGGCCTCAGCATGTTCACACTCTCCCAAGGGTTCCTCAGAACTGAATCTTTCTGGAGTCCCCCAGAAGGCCACGTTCAAAGCGTTTTTCACAAGTAGTAAAGGGAGTTTTCAGCATTGCAGCTGCAGCTGGAGGTTCAGGAATTTTTCCTTTCAAGATTTGCCCCTTCCATCACTTTTCTCCCCTCTAGGCTCCTTGAGAATGTCAAGTACCTGGAACCAAGAGAGACTTCCTACAGACATTAATTTATTTCTTTTGTAAATTATTTTAAAAGATTTACAAGGGAATCACAAATGGATCTGAGCAAAGATGGAAAAAGACCACAAAAGAGAAGACACTTTAGCAACAAGACAGGGGAACATGGAGCTGTGCCAGCATCCCTGCAGGGTCTGCCAGGCTGTTATTCACCCCTCAGTGCCCTGTCAGCCCTTGCCCATGGCAGCTGGGGGGACACTGGCCCGTGGCTGATGGGCTGGGGGGACACTAATGTGCTGCTGAGGCTGTGGCCCTGCTCTCTGGGCTCTGCACCTGCGCTGGCTCTGTGCTTGCAGGACATGGGTGGTTTAATTAAAGGTGGCAAAGCCACCTCCAGAGTCAGCTCTGCAAAGCACCAGCTGCATGTGCAGGGCCTCTGAGCTGCTGGCACGGTGTGGCTTGGCCCAGGTTCCTGAAGTGCTTGCAGGGAGCAATCACTTCCCAGTGTCAAGTGCTCTCGATTGCCCATAATTTTGGAATTGTGCAAGTCTTCCCCCAAGACTGTTCTCCTTTCCAAGGATGCCAGCTGGGAAGGTTCTGTGTCCAGCTGGAGCTGGAGATGCAGTTTGTGTGGGACACCTGTGTGTGCAGGACAGTGGCAGCAGAGCCTTGCAGAAGGGGCACAGAGGTGGCACTGGTGGCAGAGACTCCAGGGGCACACGTGCACAGTGTCAGGGTCCAGGTTACAGCTGCTGGACATTCTGGGCTGTCCTTGTGGCCACCAGACCTGGCTGGAAGGGGGGTGGTGCTCACAGAAGCCTGAGGAATTGGCAGAGCTCCTGTCCCTCCAACAGGAGTGACACCTGAGGAAGAGTGAGGGAAGGAGGGGCAGTGAGAGGGGAAGTGGCTTTTCCTGGTCCATGTACCCAGGGGGTCGTGCTGCCTCTCGGATCCCAGCAAGCTCCTTCACCACAGGGAAGAGGGGAGTCCAGCCCCACGTGCCCCTGAGCAGTCTGTGACTCTGGCCTGTGTCCCCAGGTGTCCCTCAGCCACGAGTGCACTCGTGCCATCATGAAGCTGATGTACTGCCCGCACTGCCGCGGCATGGCCAGCGTGAAGCCGTGCAGCAACTACTGCCTGAACGTCGTCAAGGGCTGCCTGGCCAACCAGGCTGACCTCAGCACCGAGTGGAAGTACCTCATGGGTAAGGTGGCCTTTCTCTGCTGCAGCACAGCTGCCTCTCACCTTTGGACTCTGAGGCTGGGTTTGTCGAGGATGGTGGGAGGCTCAGGGGAGGTTGTTGGCAACAGTAAAGCTCTCGGTCCTCCTGGTTCCCACACAGCCTCACTCAGCGAGCTTCTCTCTCTCTCTCACATTGTACAAGCACAGCTGGAGTGATCTGACACCTGAGGGAGCCTCGGTGTTTGTCTGGGCTCACCAAGGGCAGGCACCAGAGGAGATGATGACCTTGGGCTTGGCTTTTTTTTTCCCTTGCCTTGGCAGCTGCTGCCTGGCCAGCAAAGCTGCCAGCTCCCCTCCCAGCTGCAGCCCTGCAGGCTGGCTCAGGGTTGGTGTGTGTTGGCATTAAGAACAAAAGCCCTGCTGAAGTTCAAGGAGTGTCACCTGCCTCTCGAGGGACACTGCACAGAGGGTACAGCAGCACAGCCCAGCACAGGGCGCTGCCTGGAGAGGTGCCCAGCCCAGCTGTGCCACAGCTAAATGGAAATGCTCCCCGTGGGAACAACTGGGAGGCTGCTGCAGAGGAGGGGGAGGAATTGTCCCCTCCCCAGGGGTTCAGTGGCCCTTTGGCCTTTCTGGCCAGAGCCAGCCAGCTGTTCTGGCACTGTCTGCTGGCAGGATGACAGCCTGTCTCCTGAAACATCACTGTACAGCTTGCCTTGATTGACAGGGAAGCAATTCCGCCTGCATTTTGCATTTATTCTGGCTTCCTCTTCCCAAGAGGCACTGTCAAGGGGTGATGGCTAGGAGGAAATTGGAGCTTCTTGCAAATTGCAGTTGTACATTTCAGTGTCAGAGGTAACAAATTGATCAAGGGCGGGAGCAAATCGTGGAGTCAAAGGCAGCAATTCACTGGTGGTGTCCTTTCACCCTTCTCCAGGCCTTTCTGTGTAGCTAGAGACAATTTTGTTACACTAAATACAGAGTTATTCTTTCAGTTTGACAAATTAGGGCAGGTCAAATTAAGGGAGATTTTTATAGTAAGGGGTTCAAATATAATTTATCACTACTTGGGGGTGTAGCCTGTGATTTAAATGTCTGTATCTCAAGATTGGTGCCTCTGCAAGGCACTGTTTGTCTGAAATACACAGTCTCTAAGATGACACCACAACCCATGAGTGGCAGCAAAAATAAATTGCAAGCTCTTCAGTCTTACAGGAGATTTTATTTCCCAGAATACAAAAAAGAGCCACCAAAATTTATCCCCTTATACTGAGAGCATAGAGGCTGTCCTTCCTTCAGACCCAGCTGGAGTGCTGAGAATTGTCTCTGCAGGTAGGCAGAGATTGGCAATGCTTTGTAAGCCAAGCACAGTCTCAAAGCAGGAACTTCCAGGCCAGGTGGGAGTGCTTGGACATCAGAGCTTTCCAAGGGGAGCTGAGAGACAGAGGCAGCCCTCAGTCACTCCCTGTCTTGTTTACCAGTTAGTTGTGGGCATACTGGTCTGCTTCTGTACCTGTACAGCCTGATCCTTCCCTGGCTGTTCACCTTCCAGAGGTGAAGGTCAGAAGAATTACTCTTTTTCTCACTCCTTCACTGCCACAGAAGCTATTTCTCACATCCACTAATTCTGGCATCTTACTGACCCCAGTTCTCCCACTTTGTGCTGGCTGCAATGCTTTGCTGCAGACATGCACTGAGTTAGGAGGGTGAGGGCCAAGTATTGCTGTGTTTCTTGCTAACTCTGCACCAGTTTTCTGGTTTTCCCTTCTGTATCACCCAGGAAAATGCTGGTTACTTTGGTGAGCACTCCACCCAAAGTGCATTTACCATTTGCAGGAGGCTCCTGTGCCACAGAGAGCAGCTTTTCTTCATAAAGTGAGGAAAACAAGCATGCACCTGGGCAGGGGTGGAAATGGAGAGGTGTGTCCCAGCAAGGAGACCTGCCAAGGGTCTCCAGCAGCTTCTCCCAGCCAGCACAAGCACAATGTTCACCTTGGTTTGCCCAGTGATGATGAGAGCTGTCCCTCTTGTTCCACCAGACTCCCTGATGGGGGTGGCTGATCGGATCGACGGGCCCTACAACGTGGACACTGTCATAGGCACCATCCACATGAGGATCGCTGAGGCCATTTCAAACCTGCAAGAAAACAAAGATTCCATCACGAGCAAGGTAGGAGTGTGTGCCTGGGCCTGGCTGAGGACACATCATGTGCACCTGCCAGAACCAAATGCTCTTGTGTGCTCACTGTTCAACTGAACTGGGGGAGATGAAGAGTGAAAGAGAGCAAATGCCCACGCTTTTAATGAAAAATTACCTTGGTTTCCTACCAGTCATCTGACACAGGCAAAAACCCTTGCAGGTGTTTCTAAATACTGCTCCCTGCCACATCCAGCCAGCCTCCTTTGGGTACAGGAGGTGGGACTGCATAGGCAGTGATGGGGGGAGGCCATGTGCCATTTGCTGTCAGGGGCCTCTGTGCTGAAGAGTTTTGAGATGTTTTGGCTGAGCTGAGGCATTCACACAAAGTGCACAGTCCCCAGTGACAGGAGGCAGCTGCTTTAACCTGCCTCGAGGGGATGTTCTGCAGTGGAAACACTGGGCTATCAGGTTGTACCATGGGACAGAGCTGCAATCTGCCAGGCCATCTGGAGAGTACAGACCAGGCTCTCCTGAGACTCACCTGTCTTCCAAGAAGTATGTAATCATGAAGGTCTCTTCTGTTGGTCTTCTATTTTTAGTGCATTTATCCACTTAACCACAATCATCTCTGTAGCTGCAGGTAAGAGAAGCTTTGGGAACAAAAGCAGCCCTCCAGGGCTCCTGCCTTTTGCTCAGACACTCCCCAGGTCCTGCAGCTATCCCACAGTCAGGGCAGAGATGCAGATGAAAGAAGCAGGACAGGTCCTAACTGGATTTTGGATGAGGGAAGGACCAGAAGTATTGCTTGGCAAACAGGAATTCACTGGCACACATCAAAGCACTAACAGCAGCATGCATCCAAGTACTGGGTTAGGTTTCTTTGCTGACATGAAAGGCAATGTTCTTTCTTCCCTTGTTAGGTGAGACTGAGGCTCTCCACATAAAAGCAAATCCGTGGTGTGGGAAAACATAGCATCATCTGCAAAGAAAGGTGTTTCCAAGGAGAATACAGTAAATCTGCAGACATGGAAAGGGCTGAATAGTCTAACTGGTGTTTGATTGGAGCAACCAAACATGTTTGATCAGCTCCTCTGTATAACCTGGTGACCAGGTGAATGGAGTGCTCTGCTGGTGGCACAGCTAGCAGAGGGCAGGACCTGCAGAAAGCTCTGAGCTCTGGTTTTGAGCATGGCAAAGCCATCAGATGAAGGATGCTGTTGTCAGCTGAGTTCAGGACTGTCCCAGGCCAGTCCTGGCCATCTCTGCTCTCAGAGCCAAGGGCAGCAGGTTGGGCTGCAGCTGGAGGCTTTAAATAATGACCCAGGCCAAGGGCATTGTTGTTAAGGTCACCTCCCAGTCTGCCCAGTCGGGAGGCACTGCAGCAGCCACACTGCCACCATCAGAGACTGCAGCCCCTGAGAGTGGCAGCTCACAACCCAAGGGGTCCCCTCTTGACTTCACACCCCACTCACACAGCCAGACCAGGTCTCCTTGCTGCTTCCATCCCACATTTCCCATGGCAGTCTCAGCTCTCTCGTTCCACAAAACCAGTTATTCACAGCACAGTAACACAAAAAAAGCTCGAGTTGGTGCCTCTGAGGACAACAAAGGAACCCCTGGGCTCTTATCTCCTCACAGTCCAAGCATGCAGAAGTCTCTCTCAGTGTCTGATCACCTGGCTGCTGCCACAGATCCCCCTGCCCCTCGTTACACAAAGAGTGGGCAGTTCACAGTCCCTGGCTCGGCCACCCGGAGCTGAATCTGCAGCTCTCACTGCAGCTGCACCCGAGCCACCTGCAGATGAGGAATGCACTCCTCAACACTGAATGCCTTCTGTGAGAGGGGCCCTTGGCCACAGTGCCACCCTCAGTCACAGGGTGTCCTGGGATCTGGGTAGAACTGCAAAGAAGCACTTGTGGTGCTGAGCCTGGTGTTCAGGGCAGCACAGAGCACTCTTGCTGCTTCCTCACACTTCTCCCTGTGGCTCTCGTGGATTTCAGGCAGCAGGAGCTATCAGAGCCTGCAAACACCTATTTGCTCTCATTATTCAGGAGACCATTGACCCCCTCAGTCTGCTGGAGATGTGTTTTCTCCAGCAGTAATTTGCATTTCTCACCGTGAAGCATTATGGTTGGCAAGAGGTTTGCCTTGATACCACACTGTGCTGGAGCTGCTGTGGGAGCCTCTGTCCTGGACACCTCCCCAGACTTTTATCTCCTGGAAGAGGCCATCTGCCAACAGCAGCAATGGGCCAGTAAGATCCAGCAGAGAAACCAAGGTTTTGTTTTGGTAGAAACAAGTTGGAAATGCTCTACATGCAGTTTTCAGGGTGAGTTTTCTGCACAGAGCAAACGAGACTGATGAACAAACAGATTGGCTTGGTGCTGAGCTGCTGAATCATTGGATCCATGTGGTCAGCAGGACAGGGCACCCCAGGACGGGCTTTGGAGGCTGAATGTCCCTCAGACACAGGGACAAGGGACTCTTGGCTAGGTTAGGACTTCACTGTCAGAATCCATGAGCCAGAGCATTCAGCAGGTGGCACGAGCTGTGTCAGCAGAGCTCCTGTCTGTGGTCCTGACTCCTCTGCTTTAAGGGGACACCAGGCAAAGTCACGTTTACCAACAGCTTCTGACAGCACCCTGGCAGCCACAGCAAGCTTGGAAGCCTCTTTTCAAATCAGATGGCTTCCTTTGTAAGGGCTGGCATTTTCTGACTCAAACTGACAATGCAGAGTCCTTCCTGCTGCTGATGCTTTGTCCAGCCTGGCCCTCTGAGCTCTCCTGCACCAGTGAGGCTCAGCTGCCCAGCCCTGGTGATCTGCAGCAGAGCTGTCTCTGTGTGGACTGGCGGTGCAGAGACTGGGAGAAGCAGGTGTTTCCAGGACAGTCCTTCCTCTCATCTTAAAGGCCAGCTCTGAGGGTTTGTACCTTCTGAGGGCTTCTGCTGCCCTCTGGCTACAAAGCCCACCTGGGCAGGTAGTTAGGATGATAGGAGGTACCTGAAGATAACAGATAAATCAGTTCTGCTGCCTCATTTGCCTCCGAAACATCCAACCTGACAGATTGTGGCACATCTGCTGTCCTTGCACTGCCCTGGTTGGAGGCACATTGATTTCCCAGTGTGGATGCTGACTGCAGGAGTCACAGGGATAGTCCCATGTCAGTCTGTTGTCCATCAGTGAAGCTCCCATGCTCTGTAGCCTTGAAGCCCACACCACTGATGTAATGAGTGTGAGCAACTCCCATCTTGTTCTTCCCAGGATTTTATTTTCCAATCATAAGAAGAACAGATAAAATTGCTATAAATAATTTAATATCAATATTGGCTACTCATCCAAAACCATGTGTTACTGCTGAATATTTTACTTGATAGTGGTAACCAAAACCAGTTACAATGTGCTGAAAACACATCTGGCACTAGAAGCTAAGCCAGAATCTCTGAGAATCTTGGCAATAGGAAGGATAAATATACTTAAGAAGGAAAAAAGCCCATAGCTATGGATGTTAAATAATTAAAGGAATAGCATAGAAACATGGGATAGAGAGTTTGGTTTATTTTTCAGGTATTCCAAGGCTGTGGAAACCCCAAAATCAGCACAAAAGGCTCCAGTAGCGAGGACAAGAAGAGACGCGGGAAAGTGACGTTGGAAGCCAAATCCTCTGCACAAGCACTGGAGATGCTGGTGGGTTTGTCTCTGCAGCTGGTCCAGGGCAGGGGTGTCCTGGGAGCACGGCCAGCACGGCCCTGGGTCCTGCAGCTCAGGTCACACCACTCCAGGGGCTGCTGAGCTGCACGTCTGAAGAAGATCAGATCATCAAGGGCTGGTGTAACCCAAGCAGACCTGGTCTTCTTGCCTCTGCACAGGGTTGGGTTTGTGTTGCTGATAACCAATTTCCCAGGGATTTGATGCCAGACTGATCTGAAGAGGCTCCTAGTCTGATGGTCTTCTCCTGGTTGATCTTGTGGTACTGGAGCAGTGGTACTGCAGCAGTCCTTGGCATGTAATCTTTAGCCTTGGGCACTTGTGTTGATGGTTGGTATTTAGGGGAAGGTTGATGTTACATCCTTGTTTGCATAAAAACAGATTTTGTGTCGGTAAAACAAAAAATAGGCAAAATCCTTGTTCTTTCCTCTGCCCTGGGGCACCCCAGAGCTCTCATGGCCCTGAGCATCCCCGTTGTTTACAGGTTTTAGATGCCAAAGGGAACCTGACAGCTCTCAAGACATACTGGATCACCCTGCCCAGCAGCCTGTGCAGCAAAAAAGTAATGGCCAGCTCAGCATCAGATGACAAGTGCTGGAATGGGATGACCAAGGGCAGGTATGGAGCAGGTCACGGTGCTGGGATAGCAGCAGTGTGGGGGAGAGGAAGGGTTTGAAAAGGCACTTACACATCTTCACAGCCAGCCCCACCAGGTCAGAGTGAGCAGACTGTCCCTGTCCGTAGAAATGCTGCGTTTCCAGAAAAGCTCATACCTGGGAATGCCAAGCCTGGTGCCATTTTGCTGTGTGTTGAAGGTTAAGCACTGAAATGCACTCACCATGAAATAACTGTGTAGTTTTCTACTAAGGAAGCAATTTTGTAATTCCACATGCACTCAGAAGTTAAATCAGCAGGGCTGGATTTACCTCACTAACTCCAGAGCTGCTGCAGAGAACTGCATGCATGTCCCTCTATCCATACCTGCTCTGAAATGCTGTTCCCTCTGAGAGGAGGCACCTGGCTGACATCAAACAGCTGCAGAAACAGCTCCTACCCCAGCCAAGGTTTAAAGATGGCTGAGGGGAGATTGGCAGCTGCTGGACATGCACCTTTCTCCTCTCCACAGAAGACATCTTCTCTTGGGTTTGGCTTTGCCAGCCTGAAGTCAACACCTTCAGCTCTTCCATATTTCACTTTGTTGCCAGCAGTGTCACAGATCTGCAGGAGCAGTAGGACCAGGGCACTGCAGAAGGCAGCAGTGCAGGTCTGGGTGACAGCTCCCAGCAAACTAAAACTTCCCTGGGAGCCTGTCTGCTCAAACTGGGCTGGGGCCATTCAGTGGTCCCAGGGTGTTGGTCTCCACAGGATTTAACCAAGCAGGAATTAAAGTGCTGCTCAGCCTCCCATGTGGACAGAGATTTTCCATAGGGGAGTGTCACCCTGGGCCCATTGGTACCAGCCTGTGAGCAAGCCCTCTGCCCTTCCTGCAGGAAATCCCTCCCCATGTTGGGACAGGGATGCTGTGAGACCACCAGCCACATCCTGCAAGCTGAGACCCCTCTGCTGGGATCTGGCCACGGCAGCATGGCTCAGCCATCCCAGCAAACACCAGCTACAAAGGCTGTTCCACAAGGCAGTGGCACTGACTGCAGCCTGTCTGGGCTTCACAGAGGCTGGAATATCACTGGTGTCTGTAGGGAGAGCTGAGCTGAGCTGAGCTGAGCTGAGCTGAGCTGGGGGGGAACATCTAAACCTTTTGCCTTCCTTCTCAGCTACCTGCCCGAAGTGATGGGGGACGGCTTGGCTAACCAGATCAACAACCCGGAGGTGGAGGTGGACATCACCAAGCCAGATATGACCATTCGCCAGCAAATCATGCAGCTAAAGATCATGACAAACCGGCTGGGCAACGCCAACATCGGGAATGATGTGGATTTCCAAGACACAAGTGAGTGTAGCAGACCCAGAGAGGTTCAGGGGGGGAGAGAGGGGCTGAGCAGTTCTGCAGCCTGCACAGCTGTCCCTGCAGATACTGCTGCTGCTGGGCCCAGGGGCAGGGAGGGGCTGTGGCAGGCTGGCTTTGGGCTTGGGGCTGCTGAGGGGCTGCCTGAGTGCAGCCGACTTGTTGTGGGGTGGTGGGAGGCTGTGCTGTTCCCAGTGCCTTCCTGAAACCTGCGGGGCTGTCTCCAATCCCAGCCCTGCTGACTCCAGAGTTTCCAGCTCCTGCAGCAGCCGGTGATTAAAGCCAGCAGGAGGTCAGGTATGAGCTTGTGTCCCACGCTGAGAGGTGCAGAGAGCAGGAGGTGGCCGGGGTGGGGCTGAGGGCCCAGGGCTGCAGCACGGGAACTAAGGAAAGCAGTCTGTGCTCACCGCGCCTTTGTCTCCGCGCAGGTGACGACATGAGCGGCTCCGGGAGCGGGGACAGCTGTCCTGATGACGTCTGTGGCAAAAGACTTTCTAAGAGCCCCAGCACCAGGCAGCCAGAAACACACGCTATTCCTAAGCAGTCTGGACACGGCGTCAATGGGGCCAGCAGCAGATCTTTGCCTTCTGCCTCCCTCCTCCTCCTCCTCTCGGGGGCTGCCATGGCCGCGCAGCACTTGTGGCGGTAACTCGCTGGCACAGCCAGGAAACAGACTGCGGCTGAGGGCTTCACTTTGCCAAAACCAACCAACCAACCAACCAACCAACCAACCAAAGGACATATTTAATTCACCTTGGCAAA
>VZRX01009691.1:25127-36991 GCA_013398075.1 Notiomystis cincta | reverse complement strand
CAAGATCATCCCACGACAGTCCTATGTAGCCTTCATGTGTTGAATGTACATTGTGTGTGTATATATATGTGTGTGTATATATGTATCTATCTATCTATCTATATATATATATCTACACATATGACCTTCTAGTCTTTCTAGCTCCCAATACAAAGGTAGCCCCCAAGCCACTGTTTTGTTTGCCCTGTTGTAGGTATTTGTAAGATTTAGGAGGGAATTTTCATTGCAAGTAATTAATATTTACTGGTGGTTTTATTCACAGTAAGTATATATCTTAACTGCAACCCTTACGTATTTTTCAGATTTTGAATAATTTGGGGATCTGCATAAGGGCTGATAAAATGCTTTCCAGAATGGTTAAACATGTTGTTCAAGTAGGACATTTTCTGTTATTATTATTCATTAAATATTCTGGTTCTTAAGGCTTTTTATACATTACAGGTTCTGATAATATCAAGCCTAGTTGTTTCAATTTCTTTTCATGTTTCAGAAACTAATGGTGTTCAAATTCTAGATGAACAGAAAAAAACCGAAGCCATTAGGTAGGAGCTGCAATTTTTTAGATTGGAAGCAATCATTTCCCCATCCTTTTATTTTATGCTGGTTTTCAATTGCTAACAGTTTTCAAGAAGAGAAGACATGGAATCAAACTGTAGACTATAATACCCTGGCTTTTTCTAGGGTTTGCCACGTAACTGAGCGCCAAATGAACAATATCTGTATTTTCCAGGCGTAAGTATTATGAAATTAATCTGGGAAAAGCTATATTTGCTCAAATATTTCTTCGAAATATGATTTTAAGAGAAAAGAGTAATCACTGAAAATAAGTGTATACAGACAGAGAATTATTTAGGAGTATCTGGAATTGAAAATGCTTAACACCTGAAACATGAGGCAGCTCATGCTTCTGTCATACCAAAACAGCAGCAGAAAGTCATCATATCATGGTGGCATCATCTTTCCGTGCTCTGGAAACCTCTAAGAGATACATCTCATGGAGATGATTGTTGCTAGCTGTGCAGAGAAGGAAGAAACCTCAAAGCATACTCTGATTTACCTCATTTTTTGGGGGGTTGAGTGGTTGTCCTTGCAATGTTAGGTAATAGCTGACAGTAGTATATTTTCCCTCCTAAATACAACCATAAAAATCAAAATAATTTTAATGTAATTAACTTTAAATAGCTTTAAATAGACTTGAGCTGGCAAAAAAATGTGTGCTTATTTAGCTTGAAACATCCTTTTTTCCCCAAATAAGACAGTTAATTGACAGTTTTCGGATGTAAAAAATGTTATTTTAGCCAATTTTGGGGTATTACATGGTAATACTATTTTAGCATGTTTTGCTACAGATTTTTAATTCATAAGAACCATGACTTGGTAAATGCTGGGAAAAGACTAGTTCAGAAAATAGTGATGTTTGTGAAATATAAATGAGATTTGTATGCCTCTGTTACAAACAAACAAATAGATAATTTGTTGCAGCATGTTTGCTGCTAACTTTTTTCTGAACTAAGGAAGTTCAGCTAAGTTGCTGGCCTCAGTCACTTGTTTCATAATCCAACCATGCAAAGACACTCTTGAATTTCTCACACTACTTTCTGTTTTCATTTTCAGCATGTGTTGTATTATTGTTCACTTAGTTACTAGTTCATTGAACTTATTAATTTCAAACATTGTCTCACCTTCATCTTGGCAGAATACCTACGTAATTGACACCATTTATTTTACTTCTGTCTGTGTCAGAAGTGTTGAGCGACTTTTTTCTCGATTCATAGACAAAAGGAAATATGAAGAACACACAGACTTTAGGAAGCCTTTGAAGGGCCTATTAAATCATCAGGATAACTGCAACAGCCATCGTAATATTATATTCTGTGGCAAAATATATGCAGTAGGTTTTATCTGGATGTTATTTTTTCAGATAAAGGTGTGTCATTCCTTGTGACAACTTTGCTATTTTTCTTCACGTTAGGTAACAGGGACCTTCATGTAAAAATATTGAAGTATCTTTTTGGTAACAGCTGAAAAGTCCTGCTTATTCTTTCTGAAAATATTCAGGGTTTTTTTAAATAAATATCTCACAGTCACTGAAAACATCTGGCATTTTCTCCATTGGGTATTTCTCTGTAGAAAGAAAAAGTGTAATATTTTTTAAATTCTGCTGCCATACTTGGGCTATTAAGTATTTCAGGAAAAGAAATATATACTTAGATATTAATTTATATTTGGATATGATTTAAAGTCAATGGAATTTAATAGGTAGCACATCTACTGCTGCCATATGCTACGTGGATAGTCTTCTATTTTAAGGAAGTGTTGTTTTGTTTGCATGTCTCACTTTTGAGATGGCTGAAGCGTAACTATAACATCTTAATTTAAAAAAAAATCATGTAGGAACTTGACTTGCTATTAGGATATTTGGTAATTTTTTTTCTGAGTAGAGAGACTCTCAGACAGTATTAGCAAAAAATGAATCTTAGAGCAAGTTACCAAAGCTCAGGATCTGGGGAAAAGACCAAACTAAGCCTTGAATTTAAAGTGATGCAGAGGATGGAAGTTAACTGAAATTCATGCTCCTTCCTATTCAGATCCTTTTTCTTTGTTAAATCCAGAGGAAAAAAATAAAAGAAAAAAAATCCAATGCTGCAACATTTTTTGAGAGGATCACAGTAGCTATCTCTTTACTTCAGACACTTCTGGGGCATATAGTGATCACTCTTAAAATTTGCCCTCTGCTAATTAAAAATAAAGAAGTATTTTATTTTGATGTTTATTAATGGAAAGCATTTTCCTTATCCAGTATTAAAGTCTAACTGCCTAAGTAACTTCTCTTCAGAGTTTCTTCTCTTTTCAATCAATAGAAGAAAGACAGCAATCAAACAAAAATATTCTTCAGACTTCAATCCCGAGGCCCAGCAAGACCAAACAAGAGTTAAATTTTTAGTAAGCTAACAAGTGCTCTTGTTCTTTCAAGTAGGTAATTAAATGCAAGAGCTAGCTGTAGATTAGGATGTTTTTATTGCAGCTATACTGGAGACTCTTGACTCACTTCAATAGAGTTTTCTCTTAAAAATTCCTGCACTGAGCTCTGGTCTCTGAAGCTCATGTTGCCTCTTTTCTGTGGGCCCTCATTCCCCAGGTTTGCCTTGGCAGATGGTTTAATTCTCTCCTGTCTCTCTTCCCACTTCAATCTGGTCAATCAACCCTTGCTGTTCTTATGCCCTCACTGTTCTGGTCCCTGCAGTTTTTAGATTTCTGCCAAATATTTTACCAGTTTAACCAAGTCACAATGAATGTATTTATATTATGAAATTACGAAATTGCTTGCATTTTTTGATTCAGCATAAACTATCCCTCATTAGACAATCATTAGAACATACACATAATTTTTTTTTAGTTTAAGTGCTATATGTCTTTCTGTAACAGTTATTGGCTATTGTTTGTATGGCATAATGTGGTTATTTAGTCTGTGATTTCTAATAGCAGGCATTAACACTGATTATTATCAATTATTTCTTCGTTATTAGCAAATGTCAGGGAATAGAAACGTATTCCTTAGTGTTTGCCAGTAAAACACATTCTAATGCATGCAAAAATGCTATTATACAAAGTATTTACAATTTCCAAATATATTTTAAGCAAAACATTTTTTATGATATAACTGGTTATTTTCATAATGAGTTTCCATACCATGCAGGATTCTGGCATTACACATGGAACTCTCCAGTTCAGAAGACGTGCATTGTCACTCAGGCTGGCACACATTTAGGTGTCTTGCTGATTTCTAGGACTAGCACTCCTTGTTTGCAGTATGACACCAATAAGCAGTGGATGTCATGCAACATCTTCACATGTTTAGAGCATAGGGCAGCATCCTGCTTTTTCCAGAACAGTTAGAACTCTCACAATGAGCAAACAACTTAATGATGTCTACAGCTACCAGCTGAGTATCCATGTTAGGTGAGACGATAAAGACAACTGTGTCCTGTACCCGAGGTACTACAGTTATGAGCTCCAGGAATGCTGCCAATGGATACGCTTCAGCTTTAGAAACAGCAGATTAAGAAATAGCCACTAGAAAATTGCCAGCCTACTTTCCAGACTATTCCAATTTGTATTGTCCTGTGTTTTNGTATTTACAATTTCCAAATATATTTTAAGCAAAACATTTTTTATGATATAACTGGTTATTTTCATAATGAGTTTCCATACCATGCAGGATTCTGGCATTACACATGGAACTCTCCAGTTCAGAAGACGTGCATTGTCACTCAGGCTGGCACACATTTAGGTGTCTTGCTGATTTCTAGGACTAGCACTCCTTGTTTGCAGTATGACACCAATAAGCAGTGGATGTCATGCAACATCTTCACATGTTTAGAGCATAGGGCAGCATCCTGCTTTTTCCAGAACAGTTAGAACTCTCACAATGAGCAAACAACTTAATGATGTCTACAGCTACCAGCTGAGTATCCATGTTAGGTGAGACGATAAAGACAACTGTGTCCTGTACCCGAGGTACTACAGTTATGAGCTCCAGGAATGCTGCCAATGGATACGCTTCAGCTTTAGAAACAGCAGATTAAGAAATAGCCACTAGAAAATTGCCAGCCTACTTTCCAGACTATTCCAATTTGTATTGTCCTGTGTTTTGGATTTGTGCCAAACACAGGGTTAATAATATTGAGATGCTTTTGTTATTGATGACCAGGCTTTACATAGGCCCTTATCAGCTATCCTGTTCCTTGTCTCCTTTCAAGAATCTTTCTCAGGAGAGCCCGCCTCACTAGCAGGTCCTTGTATGAGTATTTCCTACAAACAGGTGTTCCAGGAGCACAAGACCTTGTCACAAGCAATGGCTACTTGGAAGACAAACGCCATCACTCCAAATGTCCCTCCCTTCCTCCTTCTTCTCTCCCCTTTTTTTTTTGCTGAGCATGATGTCATTTGGTCTGGAATATCCCTTTGGGCCAGTTTGGGTCACCTGTCCTGGCTGTGTCCCCTCCCAGCCTCCCATGCACCCCCAAACTTCCTCACCAGCATGGCAGAACAAAAAGTAGAAAAGGCCTTGTGTAAGCCCTGCTTAGCAACAACAAAAACATCTTGATATTATTAACCTTGTGTTCGGCACAAATCCAAAATACAGGACAATTCAAATTCAAATAGTCTGGAAAGTAGGCTGGCAATTTTCCAACTGTATCTAAATACCTTGTATACATGGAGAATTTATTATTTTTTTAACACTAAAATCCATTAAGGATTTGTTTGGAGGCTCGTTTTCTGCGCATTTCTTCCCTGCCCTGGTAATAAAAGACCCAGTTCTGCTGTGGCACATTAATCTAGTCCTTTCATCCTTAACGTACCACCTGTTTGAATCTATGGTCACGACCTCCAGCAGGATGGGAGGAGAAAGCCTTTGCTCATAGGTGATCTTTTAAATACTTCCTGCCCTGCTGCCTTCCCTGTTTAGTTTTTCAGCACGGAATGTCTATTACAGTCTTCTTTATAGCCCCAGAGTGTTATTTCAATTTCACTTAAATTTGCAAATTAACTGCCAGTTTATTTGTTTTCTTAAGATGTTATTTAAGGCAGCAGAAAAGCTCTCTTTTCATTAATTGAAAGAAGAATCCCTTCTGGAAGACTTCTGTTCACATCTCTAATTCAAGAAGTACTTTCACCATGGGTGATAGTTTCCTGTCTAAGTGTTCTTAGAAATAGTTGTAAAGCTTCAAAGATTGTTCCATCTGTGGCTACTGTACCACTTTGTGTGGCATTTAAGCAAAAGGGTTTTGGTTTTTTTTTTCAGAGAAGCATTTTCCCTAGAGCTACAGAGCTGGTACTGGGATCTTTACACTCGGGGAAGTCTAAAGCAGAGAGAGGTTGAGGCATACTCTGTCCTTTTATTTCAGTGAAAACAACACAGAGGGCAGACCCAGTAAGGTTAAAAGAAAGGTTTAACCAGCAAGGTTAAAGGAAAGTATGTACAGAGTAAATAAAAATGCACAAGAAAAAGATAAATAATTAGACACACACACACACACACACACACAAAAGTGATAAACCAACTTTCCTTTATTCTTTTCTCTGTCTAGAAAAGAATGTGACCCTAAACCACTTCACCTTAGAGGTAACCAAATTCTTTTTGTGTTTAATTAGGTAGGTGTCTTTTGTCCTTGGTTTTCTTTAAGAGGATTTCTTCAAGAGAGGAGAGCTTGAAATTATGCAGTGTTTTATTCTCATGGAGTGGTTTTTCATTCAAATGAGGACTTTCAAATTATTTCATATTATAAATTCTGTTTTATTATTAATATGACTTGAGTAATTTCAGCATCCAAAGTAAATCAGTTGTGATCCCCAGAGAAAGAATGAACAGGTCAAAAAGACTCTCTACTGTTGGGAAAAAAAGTATCAATGGAATTTGAGTATCTTCCAAGGGAACCCATATCTACCAGAAATAAAAAAAATGTCAAAACAATCCTAAGTATTTATTCTTTGCAGGTCATCTCTGTAGCAGAAGAAAAGGAAATGGGAATATTTTTTTCACATGAGAGGTATCTGTTCATACAGCTATAAAGTGTGAAATCTTAGAGTAGTTCAGGAAAAAAAATTATACAGGTTTGTTTATGCAGTATTCTTATTTTCATCAATAAGATATTTTGACAAATGTGCTGGCTCAATGAAAGCTGCTCAATTGAGAACTTGTTTTCAGTTATGAAAATAGAATTAGATTGTTTCATTTTTTACAGTGCTATAAATGCATACATCTTGTAAAAAGAAAATCCAGCCATGCTTTCTTACTCTCCCAGAACTGAATTTTTCACATTACATCCTTGACTCCACTCTGGATGGATTAATCTTGAGACATTTTTACACAGGTAAATGTGAAATATTTATTTTTATTTTACAGTTGCATGGAAAAAATTATCAATTGGAGTAAATTTTAGTGATGCTGTGTTGTAGACAATGTAATGGACTTAGCAGATCAGAAACAATAAAGTATACATTTGACAACAGTGAAGCTTTAAGGTAGCAAGAAATTCCTGTAGCAAGTGTATTCACCTCTGTTCACTTGTGAACTGCCAGGGTTCTGCAAGTGAACCTGCAAGAACATGGAGCTATATTTTAAGGTACCATGTGAGGCTGGTCTCACAAGAGCCAATTACATGTTTAGACCTTTGCAAGAATATTTTCAAGACTTTACAGATCTTTTCAGTCAGCTGAAATGATATGTTAAATGAAATTGCTGAGGTTTGGGGTTTTTTGTTATTTCGGAAGGTTTTTTAGTTTGGTTTGGTTTTGTTGGGGTTTTTTTGGGGGGATGCAATTTGCTTTTGAACTTTTGCTTTAACTCTGGTCTCCAAATTTATGTATTACAGCTTCTTTCTCTTACCTTTCCTTAGACCTCTGATGCATTTTACTTTAGCCTTTTTCTGTGAGATATTTGATACTGAGTTATATTTTCTGTATAAATGTTTGTTGCATTGCCAAAGGTAGGGTCCTAAATCACTTGTCCATACATGGAACTCTGAACGAAAACATTTTCTCTGTTTGATCATTGTCTAAAGGCTGGCCTGTTCCAGAAAGGGCAGAGGAACGGTTTTTAAGCATGAAAAAGAAATTTGCATCTGAATCGTGGCTATAAGGCAATGATGAAATCTTTTTCTCTCTGAAGCAGTATTTGTTGGACTCCCTTATACCATGGCTTGTGCAAGATTGAGGGAGATCATGAAGTGTGGGCTCCTTACGTTCATTTAGAAGTTTGGGAGTTTTTTCATCTGTTTCAGACTGTCAGTGCTTTTAGACAAGTCAGTTCCAATAAATCAAACTAAGACTGCTATCGAAAAACTAGATGATAATCTTAGGAATGAGGTTTAGAAGAAGTTTTTCAAAACATGTGAATTTTTTTGATTTTATTTTTTTAGAACACAGTTTGTCCTTTGTATTTTTTTAAATTACTGTTGGCATTTATTTTTCCAGTGAATTACTTTGGGCCTGAAAGGGAGGAAATCTGTCTATGAGTAGAGAAATACAAGAGCCTCAGAAATCACTGCTTCTGATAATTGGCTTCACCTGCTGTTCTCTGTGTGAAGACACCAAAGGCAGGTCCATTCTAGAGCTGTAAAGCTTGTAGAAAGCAGCACCATTTACAAGAATAACAACACCTGATGCCTCCAAATGAAGATGTTTCTGTAACTTGTGCAGTATGGTTGCAAGAGGTTCTTACTCTTGCCTGCTAGAGCTCTTCTCAGCCTCAAGCTGCATTAGCTGTGGATTTTGCCTCCTGTACTTCACCAACACCTTACCTATCCAAGTGCTAATAAAAATGATCCTCGTCCAGCTATGTGCAGGATGTCTTTCAGGAATGCCCAGCCAGAAGCCTGCCCCTGCTACAGACAAGGCAATGATGCCCGTAGCCACTTCTGCCTCAATTGTGTAAGCTTGGGAACAGGCATACTAAATCAAATGGTGAATGTACTGCACATTTGTTTTGAGCTTTTAATGTGTAGCAATCTTCAGCTGAAACATCCGCTATAATGAACTTGACATTTGTGTTAATGACAGCATCAGTTTACTTAATGTCCTGCATTAAATTTGCTTCCCAAAAGAGTGATCCTTTTTCAAAGAGGAGTGTGAATTTGCTACTCATGTTTTCAGAAATAGTGAAAGAAGGGGCCTTGTAACTGTTTGGCTGATTGCTGGTGTTGAGGCTGGACACTGAGCAATGGCAAGGGAAGCAGCAGGGTTGTCTGAGGAGAAATATTCCAGATTTGGTGCTGACAGGGCAAATTTGTGAATCCAGGGAGTAGCAGTGTGTGGAAGCAATTTATGAAGACTAAATCCAGTCTCCAGTTCTTCAGATTGATTTTTTTTTTTTTAATGAGGCTTAGAAAATGGAACAATTTATTTTAAAAAAGAAGTAGAATGACTGTGACATAAGTCTTTCCATATAATTTAGTTCTATTTCCAGTAAAAAAAGCCAGTTATTTGTTTAGAAATTCCTGATGGTTTTGTGGAGACTGTTAGAAAACGTCCTTCAGAGCAGCTAACCAGAAACAAAAGAAATAAACAGTTCACTGTTATGAGAAATAAAGAACTGGTACAATCACATGATCATATCTTTACCTACTTGATGAATTTTATTCTTAAGCAAGTTCTCTGTTCGTAGCAGAACCTGTGAAATTGAAAGTATCCACTGCAAGAGAAAAAAGAAAAAATATATTTTGGTTACTGAGTTCTGTTCTTTGTCTGAAGGGAAATGTTTGGATTCAGCACTATGTATTACAACAGAACAGTGAGGATTTGTTTTCCGAATGAGAGCCTTTTAATTTACATGTTCATGATTTTTTTTAATATGGTAGTAGAGTTCATAACAACATGATGCATCATAGCAAGAAGTGATGAAACGAAAGGACTTGTGTATGCACTTCTGTGCATACACAAGCAAACATTGTGTTAAAAAACTCATTTAATCTGAAATAACAAATTTAGCCTGGATTATTTTAGCCATAGCTGATTTTTTCTAATAAAAGCATGAAAATGTGAACTAAATATAGCTTCAATTTTCCAGATGACTGACTATGCCATGGGGCTGGAGCTTTTGACATTAGTGCATCTCCTGGGTCAGTTTCTAGTTCTTTTTTAGGACAGTTCTTTTATGTACAGACATATTTGTAAAACTAAATAAAACTCCAGCGCATCTTAGAAAGATATTCACTTGCTTTTTAGAAAAGGACAAATATTTTCTGTATTCAGATTATGCTAAACTTGAAGAATAATCAGCACATTTTAGTGCATACCAGATTTCTGTTTTAGTCTTCATTATCTTGCTTATACTGCAGTTTCTGCAGATTATCTTGGAAGGGTTAAAGTCACAAGTAATAATGTTGTAGGTTTGTGAAATGTTTTGAAATATCTAAATTATGATGATGATTTTGTGTTTGCGAAGTGTGTTCAACCATGTAGGTATTAACAGCTCTTTCTATTTCTATTAATTGCATTGATACTGGTCATATATAAATAATTCATCCTCTTCTTGCTTCATTATTCCTTCAAATCTGTGTGTGTTTATATAATTCAAATTTTATTCAGATTTGTATCAAAATAATGTAACTTTTGTTGCAGAGTCAAGCACACCTGCAAGTTGAAAATGGCATTTTTATGGCTGTCGGTACAATATTAATTCAGCTCCTTTAAACTGGTGAGCTGAGTGATGTTCTGTGGAAAAAACAGGATCCAATGGTGTAATTAAGATTATACCACAGTGTGTAGACACGCATGCAGCAAGGAGAGAATTAAATTTACACAGGCAACTGGATAATTCTGGCATTTCCCAGCTCTCAAGTGCTAGAATTGCAACCTCAGAGTGCTTGTGAATTATGTTATTGTGGACAATACCTAATTTCCATTAAGAAACGAACGTATGCTGTGATAGACTGGGCTACTGAAAACCTCTTGCCTGTCAGTGTCACTCAGGATGTTGGAAACCTGAATTCATAAACTAAACAGCTGCTCCTCCCGAGCTACCAGACTCTCCATGTATTAGTTTGCTGCTAATGCCGAAGGGAGTCTATTGATACAGATTTCTTATTGACTAATCAGACTCCAGTCTAGTTTCCAGAGGTATGGATTTCTGTGTGTTGGAGGGCTGGAATAAGTGCTGAGTTATCATCAGCTGAAAATGGGATTATCTAGCTGGCAAGCTTAATTAGGTTGTATCTCCACTTACATAATACATGGCAGGAATATTTTTAATGCAGAAACCAATAAATGCAAAACACAGAGAAATCAAATTCTGTCCATCAGTATAAAGGAGCTTCAAGATAGTTTTAGGCACAAAATGAAGAAACATTGTAGCCAGCTGAAGGGAAAAATATATATGTAAAGAAGGCGTAGTGACACTGGGATTTGGATGCATAAGTCAGTTCTTGCCAAAAGTCATATGAGTTTCATGTTGCCTCTGAAATTTGACACCTAATCTGAAAAACTCATTTACTACTTGCATACTGTGAATTTAATGATTTTTTTTTTTTCTCATAAGCTTCATCATGTCAAGAAGGGTCAATTGCTGGTTTATAAGTTAGGGGAAGTAACAAAGGACAAAACTTTTGTCTGCATAATAAAAAAGTCAGTAGTGTTTCTGTTGCTTGGTCATTCGGTATTATTGTAGTTACTTTTTTCTGAAGTCTAAAATAATACATTAAGTTGGAGGCACCAGAAATTGTGTCACTGAGGGAAATTTTGAGTTCTATGTCAGTATTAAGAGTCCATACATTTACATTCACATAAAAAATTGAGACATTTATTTCTTTCTTAGAGGAAAACAGAAAGATGAACATGCTTCATGAACACCAGGGAAACATATTGGAGTTGTTGCATGATCCAGAGATCTAAGGATTGACAATGGTTAAAAAATATTTTTGAATAAGTATCTCTGTTGTAATTTTTCCTTATAAATCCTGATACTGCCTTCACTTGGCCCCAAATTTCTTTCTGAATTGTCTTTTTTAATCCTGTTCTCATTTTGTGGGGCTTTTTTAGCCCATAACTAACCCACAAAATAATGGGTCAATAGACATGCACTGAGGCTTGCTCTGCTTTTAGGAAGTTTCAGTTTGTGTAGGTTAAGAAATGAGTAAAAATACAAGTGGTTCAGTTGTGCTGTTAAAATCTTGATGCAGATGAAGTAGAAGAGAAAATGACTGTAGTGGGTTGACCCTGGGTAGGCGCCAAGTGCCCACTCAGTCGCTCTATCACTCCCCTCTCCTGTTGGGACAGGGGAGAATAAGCTGGAGCACGGCCAGCAGGTGAGATAAGGCAGTTTTATTATTGTATAAAGCAAAGAGCAAAGCAAGGTCTGCGCGCGC